>OX359247.1:42356156-42563138 GCA_947179485.1 Allacma fusca
TCTCTTACCTCTGCCTTACCTGTACAAGTTGTATAATTAATATTGTAAGTGTGGAATAGAGGCCGCCGTAATGCACCGGTGCTGAATAAACTTAAATAGAAATATGGTGAGAAAAAGTTCAAAAAGAAATGCCAACAACACCCGGGGTTCCCAAGCGGTCACCCATCCAAGTACTAACCGGGCCCAACGTTGCTTAACTTCAGTGATCGGACGAGAACTGGTGCTTTCAACGTGGTATGGCCGTTGGCAAAGGCAGAAGCAAATCCTCTTCCAGTTGTTTTACAATCCTGTTTTCTAATTTGAGCGAGTAGATATAGTGTCCTAGTCCTTGACCGTGATGGTAAAACTTAAATATTCTCGCTCTCTAGATATAACGACTGTGCACTGTGCAGCTATAACTATTGCATACAAATATTTACCGCCTTCCCTATTTACTTTGGCCTTTCTGAGCTGGTTGTGCAGTGCTCGTCCTATCCTTATTATTAATGACCACCTTTTGAGATTCAAAGCATCGCACGCTCGACCCTTCAAATTGAATATTCTCGCGTATAGTGGGTCACAACGCCCAAGAGGTGTCTACAATAAAGCAAGTTGAAGCCCAGCGAGTCGACAGGGTGCACGCCGTCCGCAACTCTACCGCATCGTTCTTACTCTTCTGTATCGAGTGGTGTTGTTACCTGATTGACGGAGTTTTATACCTGAAATAGCCATTTGTCCATTGATTTGGCTCTTGAGGTGAGTATTTTATTTGTTTATTTTAAATATAAGTTTTCTTTTATGTATTGTAGGGTCAACTCCGTAGCTTTTATTTAGATTTGAGTAATTTTTGTATGCTGTGGATTTTTAGATGTCGAAACCATGGAATGGCATCCCTAAGACCGCTGCATTTAACGTCCTGTTTGTCAGGAACAAATCTGAACGATACTGCCATTTTTGCGGTGATCAGGTTAGATGAAGTTGGCCCAAGTGTGAGTCACCAGGTTGTCAGGCTCCTCTCATGAGAAATCCTCCTCCATCGCCGGGTTGGAGTGAGTGTAGCATAACATTTTAGTCGCTTTGCAATTTATTGTATGCCGTATTACTCTTTTTACAGGAGGTGACCATTTTTGTAGACACTTCCGAACTACGTTGGGCGTCACTGTTTCACCGCCCGGAATGAACTGAACAAGGGGTTCAAGAAGCAAAAAGACGAGTTAAATCGGAATTTTGGGGCAAACGCGGTCGTATCAGAAAGCAACCATGAGTCGAAGGAATTGTTGGGGCTGGAGCAGATGTCGGAGATGTTGATGTAGGAGACGTTGCTGAGGAAGGCGATGGTTTGTTGCTCATATTGTGCAACGTCAGAGAATTCTTTTTTAAACGAATTTTATTCAATATTGGTTTCTCGGGGTAATAAATTATTATCTTTAACAGGTAAATTGATTTCTCGATCTTTTGTTTTTGTGATTTTCAAATTTTATCCCCTTCTTTCACATAACTATTAGTGAAGTTTCCTTGTTTATCTATGCAAGCAGACGTTACTGTAATAAAAAACCTGAAAATGGCCACCCAATAATAATTCCGCTTAATACCTATTCGAGAGAAGCCAGAGCGTTTATAGATTGTCATTTATTGTCAATGACTATGTATTCCCATTGAGTACGTAGTATACACCAAGGAAATTATGCTGAATATAGGCATGATCAGATTGTTCTGCGCATGACACGGAGAAAGTGTGCATAATTATGGTGCTTGACTCATTTTCAATTATCATTGAAACATATAGGACTGCTTAATTAAAACTCAAATATGAGTGTTTTTTCAACGTCGAAAATTGCTAAATTCTTTAAAATAGAATAGAATTTTCGAATAGATAAAAAGACCACATACAAATTAATTAAATGACCATTACCAAAATGGTCAAAGGGAGCAATAAAATTACGGGGCACGTTGAACCTTAAAGAAGATCCACGAAAAATAAATCAAAATTACCATTTTACATTGTAGAGGTAAATTCACAATAAAATATATCTTGTACTGAATCTAATGTGAACCCATAGTAATATGACCTAGGATTCATTGATGTGTATGCTTGTGTTAACAATTAAAAATCTCTTAATCCATTCATTCGTCCTTTTCATTAAATGGAAGGCGAAAGAATTTCCAATGGGAATTTTTTCAGTATTACTGTAACGAGAAACAATACATGTGGGCATTTTCAACTGATTAGCGTTCATTTACCTCATCAAAATCAGTTTTTTTAATTGTATAAACTTGCATGTGTGGTTATTCATATGTAAACAAAAATGAGCTAAACAACAATGTGCTTTGAAGTTCAAACTTGAACCGCGCTCCAAAGATTTGGTAACCTCCTCCAAATGAACATGTCTATACGGATAAAACAAAAGGAATCGAAATGAAATAATCAATGAGTGTAATAAATGTAGCCTCCAGCTGTCAACAAATTGAAAATCTATCACAACAAATACCAGTTTTCATACCAACACTTCTTCCACAATTTGACCCTTTGACATGTCAAATTCGTTCCCCATCCACTAAATAATGATCCCACATAATACCAATAAATTATATATAATATATTATAACTCTTACCACGACTACAATAGCCGTCGAGTCTGACTACTACACCAAGGAGACATTTTGTAGTAACTTCTGCACAGATTTTTGGCTTCTCTAATTTCTGAAGCCTGGCTAAAATATCAATACAACACATTCTGTCAAATAAATCACCCTTATCCACCAAACGTTCTAACCATTTTCAATATAGCACAAACTTTGAGGTTTCCCTTCTCGAACACTACTTCGGTCAAATTAAATGACAAAAAGGGCACTTTAGGACTCCGAGATGAAAAAACCATAATGTTGAAGGGGAATAGTTTACGGCAAAACAACCAAGTAACATCACAACCAGCGGATTCCATTTAGTATTTAGAAAGCAAGAAAGCTATATTTAATGTTGAAAAAGTACAAATAATATACGCATGTTATATTTATTATAAAATATTTCTATTTATATATGTGTATGCAAACAAAATTGCTAGCGTTTTTACTGAAATGAAAATTGGAATTTTCTTTTAGTTTTAACAACTCTGCACAACCAATGCTACATTTATCGCACCGATAGGGGGATTCACCAGTGTGTGAATACATGGTTTCAATAGTCTTCAAACTTGACTCGGACATGAAACCCTGCAAATTTCAATTACATTAATTCATTTTAACAGCTCCGCTTCCTTGATCGGTTTACATGATCAACTATAATATTATTTTTCTACTTCACAACCGGACATTTCATGCCATAAAATGGGCAATCGACAAAAGGACGCATTTAAGACTTAGTAAAACGAGGGGGTACGTCTATACTTTTGTGAGCACATTTCTAACCTTTTTTAATAACATCAAAAGATAATCCTATGTTGATTATGTCTAACTTGCCCACAATTCTCCTCGCAGAAGTATGGTAGAGACTCTCCATGGATTTTAACCTTATGCTGAAGTAGTTTCAGTTTCTTTCAAATGAAACCCAATAAATTTCACAAATAGTCTATGGGAACAAATAAATTATAATTGCAATTTAATCCTCAATTCTTTCTGAATGAGCCAACATACTTTGTTCGTTGCCAAAATACTGACAGCATATTTTCTCCCACGTACTTATATGGGATGGTATTACTCGGGTCTTTACGTTCCTTGACTTTTCTATTTTTCTTTTTTTAATGGTCTTCCGGTATGGGAAACCATGTGATACTCCAAATCCATTGGATACATGAAACCCTAGTTCCGCAATCAATATCAAGAAATTCTGTCTGAATTTTGAAATAAATACTGTGTGAATTGACAACAGGAAAGAAGGCAATAGACGATGAAAGTTCTCCTCACAGGTGCTTTTATTGGGATGGGGTAGTTGGCTCAGGCAAAATGTTTACATACAACGTTCTTTTGAGTACTTTGAGAGTTAGAGATGTTGCACTTCCTTGCTGAAGTACAGACATTTATGCCAATTTACTGAATGGCGATAGAACTGTACGTTCGATGTTCAAGCTACCTGTGCCATTCGTAGAAACCAGAGACGTGATATCGGAAAAATACGGATTGAAATTCGGATTCGAATACTTTCTAGTTTCGATTTCAATTTTAATTATTTTTAATAATACTTAAAAATTTGAATTCCGGTACGGATTCCAATATATTTGAATACTTAAGAATTTGAATTCCGATTCAAATACTTTTTGGATATTCGTACAAAAAATGGGAATTTATTCAAAAGAACAATTTAATCGCAAAAAATAAGCGATACATAACACATTAAGCGTTTGTGCATCTATACATTACCACGCAATCATTTAATATAAACACACGCTCAACTAAACTTTCAGTAACTAGAAAAGCAAGGATTGATCCAATAACATTTTTAAAAAATTCTGAGTAATCTGTTAACCTATCTAACTACTTTCCGGTTAGTTTTTTCTGACAGTATATATTTGCAAATTGATTTGTTTGATAACACATCGTAACTAACATGCACTTCAACGGAATTAGTTTTACGCATCCCCATGACGAGAACAAGATTTAAGAAAGAAGAAACTTGATTCAATTAATCGTCCTGTAAGACCGACACCATGCGCTATCTCATCCTATTTGTAGGAATTTTTACAAAACGGGCTATAAATCACTGCCCATTACCAACCATACACTTTTCGTTTACCAAACGTTCGTTACTTACCCTTTGGGTTTTATAATTGCATGTGTGCGGCTTTCCAAAAATGATTCCTATGAACATTTTCTCGCACGTGACAATATAAAACCCAATGAAATCGATACTTTTGTAGTGTTTAAGCGTTGAGGGAGACCTTATTTATGTATATGGGGATGAGGATGATGGGAAAGTAGAAGCTCAGCTGTAAGGTTGCTGTTGATGGAGATTTGCAGAGTAGATGGGGGCTTGGTTTTAGCTTGTACTTTTATGGAACGAAATATGAGACTGGATGAGGGAATGGGTCAAGAGGTGAGAAGCTGAGGCTTCTGGAAGGTTGGAGAGGTCGATGGAGAGAGAGAAGGAGAGTTGGTTTTGGGATTGAGAAGAGAGAGTTCTGAGAGGCCTGCTCCCCATGAACGGCGTGGTTCCCACTTATAAGAATAAAGATCTTCCGATATTTTCAAAAGTAATTGCCAGTAGTTTATGAAATTGAATTATTTCTTGAGAGCATTTGGGGAAGCTTAGCACGGCATCAATATCATCTGGATCACCTCTACACTTTATTGGGTTTTAAATTGTTATTTATTATTAAAAAATATTCGAATACCGATTCGAATACCCTTGTTTTTATTCTAATCCAATTTCAGATACAAATACCGTGGTGATTTTTTTTTCGATTCTATTATCGATTCGGATACCCGAATTTTTTGAATATAATTCCAAATCGAATTCGAATTCCCGTCCCTGGTAGAAACATCAGCATCTAACATTAGAGCGGCATCGCGTAATGCTATAATGCTAAAGGTTGCAAAACTGATTCTCATTGACGAAGTTACCATGTTGTCTAAGCTTATACTAAATGAAATGGATCGATACCTGACAGAACTTGTGCAACTTATACAAACCGTCTCTAGTATTCACACACGGACAATTATATGATGCATTTTCTAGAGATACATCAGGAAAGAAAGTTGAAGTCAAAATTATCGATACTGAACATCAAGGGAAAATACAAGGGCAGAAATGAAACTTACAACGAACGTAGTATTTAAAGAAGTTTTCAATCGATAAATTTTGCGGGACTAAATCCTAGTCGCAATCTACCGATCAAACGTGGAGCATGTGCATAGCCTTGATGGGCAGTTCCCAAGTGCGCTCAACCATGATATTTTGATGGAATCTCATTATTCTCATATATGTCTCTATGCCAGTAAAGTAAACCCATAAGTAATTATCCTTGCTGAGCAGGGCTTTTTTACTAGTATTATTACTGAAGTTAAGCAACGTTGGGCCCGGTTAGTACTTGGTTGGGTGACCACTTGGGAACCCCGGGTGTTGTTGGCATTACTTTTTGTTTTGTGCCTGGTTTTAAACGGAATTTTTTTCTATTTATAAATTGCTCCACAAAATATTATTGCACTATAAAAAAGATACTATTCAGAGTAGAAAATGAAGAAATAATGAGCATCAATTTTGCAGCACAATGTAGTTGCAGCCAATTACTAAAATGCACGGGGTTGTGGAATAAAAGGTGTTCCACTTCAGTTTTGACGGGACTTAAGTAACAGTCTACAATATTCCTGTGATTGCTGGCAGTTTTTTAAAACCCAAAAGTAGGCTGATAAATAAGTAATAAATTATATTATAATTTACTATAAGGGTTCCAGCATCCGTTTCCCTTGTTAACACTTAACCATGCGGTTAGGGCATCATTATTGCTATACGAATCAAAATATCTTGGACTCACATACCAACTTGAACTCAACGAATGAACGACCAGCAGATGAAGAGATGAATTTGTAAAAGAACTAGGTAAATGCATTAAAATAAATGCATGTTCAATTGGTGTAAACCTTGAGATGAATATTTATTCAAACCCTTTTTAAGTATGAAAGTTATTCATTGTGAATTACGACCACGAACTGTTCCCAAACATGAGATACTTACAATTAGTCATTATGCATTGTATTTGGACAGAAATCCATCCAAATAATTCTGTTTATTAAATATTTGAAAATGAATCCGTATTCCGTAATCCCAGAACGAATCCTGTAGTAATGTGTAATCGGTTCCCTTGGAAATGTTTATGAGCGAAGCGATATAATGGAATAATCTCGGTTCTGACCTTGCATTTTCAACTGGATTATTTGATTTCTATTTACATTTACAACCATAGTGAACATACAGAGTGCAGTAAAATGTTATTTTATGTAACCTATAAAGCTTCCCCTATTCGTAACAAACATAAAGTTTCCCTTGACCGTGGACTTGGAAGCTCCGGCTAACTGTGCAACTCAGTAAACTTTTCCCATCCTTAACCTAGAGATCAATTGAGACAGGGAAAATGGTGTGACGGAAATACTCTCACACGTGCTCCTATTTTATAATTTAGAGAGTATTCAGTAAATAATGGATCATTATTCAGTTTCCACAACTATTTGAAAGCCTTGCCGTTAAAATTAATTACAAATAAAAGGTAAAGTAAAAAATATGAGCAGTCACTGAAACTTTGTTCACCAAATAAAAATGCTAGATAAAACGACTAAATGTTTTATTTAACGGAGAGACCTGAGAGGTCTGGATGTGGAGATTTACTTAAGTGTTATAGAACTGGGAATTCTTTTACTGCAACGTATAAGTTGGCTACTATTTGAAAGGAAATAAAATCCACAGAAATCACACGTAATAACCACTAAGTTTTTTAACTCACCTTTGTTTCCAAGTAAAATTCAAACAAAAAAGATCATTGTAATCTTAATTGCTGAAAGCAGAGCCCTGGAGAGATAATCCAACATTCCCAGCAAAATTTTATGTTCTCCGTCATGCAATGCATAAATTAGATAATATGTATTATTTTGGAGCATAAACACCTAATCAGGGAATTCTGGGCTGTTTCCCTGTCTTCACAAGTGCAAAAAGGAATGCCAACAACACCCGGGGTTCCCAAGCGGTCACCCATCCAAGTACTAACCGGGCCCAACGTTGCTTAACTTCAGTGATCGGACGAGAACTGGTGCTTTCAACGTGGTATGGCCGTTGGCACAGGCAGATGCAAATCTTCTTCAACTTGATTTACAATAGCTACATCCAGATTGCTTTATCGCTTATTATTTTTATGCATATTAAATAGAACTACTTGATCTTCAGCAGAATTTATACAAGTATCTTTCAGTTGAAGATAGTCTTTTCCATTCTTAAATATGCAGACAGATACTGAAAGAAGCTTTTATTGAATAGCATTTGGACAGTTGTCCCTTATTTGTAGCTTTTAACGATCGAGACTTGACTGTATTTGCTCTAAATAAAATAAATATCTGGAAAATGTTCAAAGATTCCAGCAATATCTGGTGATTCACTACCAAGGAATCAAATTAAATTCACAAATGATTCTGAAACAAAACTGGTAGTGTAAAACCTGAAGCACAATGAGTTATATTTGAGCATGAGAAGCTAAGAATCTAATTGAAAGTAGATACAGTCAACTCTCTTTATAAGGGAATCTCTGGGGACTGGGATATTTTGTCCCTTATAAAAACTTTCCCTTATATGCATATAAGGGACAAATCTCTTTTTAAACATGCAGCATTAACTTGGCCTTTTTAATTCATAGTTTTATTCAGGAGTTTGTAGAATAGAATGCCACTTAAATAACTGTGCGCCGGTTGCTGGATTACCAATTACCACACTGCCTAATTGTTTTCATATTTGAATCTATCGTCATATGGTTTTCTAATTTTTTTGCCTCGCATTTTCTAAAACTATTCCCAGTTGAATTTGCCAAACTTAAAGCCTAAATCTGAATGCCTACGATTTTGCGATCATTATAAAATATAAATATTTATTACAAGCTGAAGTAATTACATATTGAATGTCACGCCGTACGAACATTCAAAATTACGGAATCCGTGTGTCTGGATTCCACTCCTCGTTTCATTCAAATCCATAATACGGATTTTAATGAAACGAGCAACGGTGCTGGATATAAATCGCTAACAGCTATGATTGCATAGCATGAGAACAGAGTGCGGTTACATGATTTAAGTCCATTAAAATCCCTTATAGGCACTATTTATCATTCCATGGTACCGAATACATATATGTTCCACTATAGCGAGTTTTCCCTTATAGGAATGTCCCTTATAAAACACTTTTCTTAAGCATTGCATTAATGGGAGATCTGGCGGGGACGGACAAACTCGTCACATATCTATAGGAACTTTTCCCTTATAAAGCCATCCCTTATAACGAAGTTGACTGTATTGTAAATGAACTGGAAGAAGATTTCCTCCTGCCTTTGCCAACGGCCATACCACGTTGAAAGCACCAGTTCTCGTCCGATCACTGAAGTTAAGCAACGTTGGGCCCGGTTAGTACTTGGATGGGTGACCGCTTGGGAACCCCGGGTGTTGTTGGCGTTCCGTTTTGCACATTGAGCTCTTTTTTAACACCACTCTTTTTGGTTTACGAAATCCAACGTAAAATTACTTTTTACGTATAAATTTATGTCAGGAGAGGATCAGAGTCGTCTTGAATTTAAATACTTGCAAAAACATGGGAAATCTTGTTATGTAGAGAACTAATAAATATAGAAAATTTTATTACACGGTGAGAAGTGAGAAAGTATAATATTTAATTATTGTAGTAAGAAGAACATATCTCTAACCTCTGTCTAACTAGTACCTCATGTATAATATAATATTGTATGGGTGGTATAGACGCCGCCCGAAAAGAATCTTTAATGAATAACTGAAATTAAAAACGGTGACCAAGTGTGCAAAAAAGAATGCCAACAACACCCGGGGTTCCCAAGCGGTCACCCATCCAAGTACTAACCGGGCCCAACGTTGCTTAATTTCAGTGATCGGACGAGAACTGGTGCTTTCAACGTGGTATGGCCGTTGGCAATAGGAAGTGCAAATATTCTTCGACTTATTTTACAATACAGTCACGTTCTTCTTGCTCGGTTGGAAACATTAATGATTAAATATGCAAACATACAGTTTAGTAAATGACTCCCCCCGAATACTAGAATAATTACAACTAAACTAAAGTATACAAGGGCAAAGATGGGCCCCCAGCCTAGAACTAGGATGGAATCTAGGCACAAATGCTAGGCTGGCTTACAATTGAGATAAAATATAGGCCAGCGTCTGGGATGGGCTCCACAAAGTGATGGGCTTACAGGCATAATATAGGGAAGTTGCCAAATAATGGAACATTACGGGCCTAGTGTAGGCTAGGCCTAACGGAAACTATATTGCCTAGACGAAATATAGGTAGGCTAGCATATATGGCCCACGGAAACAGTCAATTCTTTAAACTTTTTTTTCGGACAAACTAGTTTGTCAAAATCTACACCAAAACACTCTAAATTTAGTGGAGCAAATGGGAAATAATGATTGTTTGTCGTCCTTGCTATGTTGCTATTACATAGGACTTCGGAGATATTTATTTATTCGGACAAACTTATTTTTCTTCAGAAGTTCAGAATTATCGTTTTGGGTTCGCTTTTATTCGTTGCTTTTTATTTTGATTCGTTTACTTTTGGATTCACTATTTACTTGAAATGGCGGCTGAAGGCTGCGTTAAAAAATACAGAATGAATGAAAATACAACTCAACGTGTAGTAAGCACATGCACAAGTACGTACAAAAGGTATTCTTCTCATACGTATATGTATGAATGAAGGGTACGAATATAGGCTTATGTGTAGGAAAGGTTGAGGAACTGCCTTCTAGGCAAGGGTTCGCTGGAATGCCTTTCCTATACACCATTCTGGGTAGGCTAAGCGCTCTTGGATGCCATAAATGGGGGATGCTTTGATTGTACAAGCTCTGCTTATAGGCTATGAGGTGGGGCAGCTGATGATTTTCGAATCTGGGCAGGATATAGGCTGGGGCTATACAGAGGCCCATCTTTGTACAAGGGTAATTTTTTAATGCGATGTTAAGATTTCCGTGTACATGCAGCTTAATTGTATCATTTAAAAACTTCATAGACATCATTTACAGTCTTAATCAAGTGAAGAATAATAATATCCCCTTCCATTTATCTCATCAGTTGATTTTTATTACTGCTTTACTGTTCATATTATGACAGTAATATTCATTTCTATTGCTAAATGTAACCAACTTAGTGATTTTGACAAAACTGATTAGAATAAAATAATTCCACTGTCTTAATTTTAGCGAATCAATGCAGTATCAATCACCACACCACCGTTATATATACTATATAGTAGTCTATGCTGTTTCACGTGTAAACTTTTTGCAACAGGCATCCTTTATTCTCGTTTCCTTTCTCACTCGGTGTACCATTACCAACCACAAGTTGAATTTGGTCTGCGTTAATATGAGTCAAAATAAATGGCTTCCATTTTTCTTCATTTGTGCCAAAAACGTAGACCGAGACATTGGAGCCTTTTAAGATTGGAGAAATGATTTTGAAAGCAACATCGAAAAATTTGTTCGCTGTAAAAAACAAAAATGTATGCAAAATGCAAACAATAGTTATTAATATTTTTTAAAACATCGTTCTCTTAACTTAATACGTATAGTTACACATACAAAGTATCATGACACAGCACTGTGTTACTGTAATTGTGAAAATTTCAGAGATTGGATAAACTTACCGTTCACACAGCATATTGTGCCGCCTATTACAGGGAAGTATTTTACTTGATTCTGGAATGTTGTTGCCATTACAGACAGAACTAAAAAACATAAACCCACAGTTTCACCAGGAAACATATTCTCACTCAAACATTTTCACATGGCTATGTTTAATGAACAAATACGTGGATCAGCACATAATTAAAATTCACCATCAACGCTAAGCATTTCCAGCAGCGACAGACCCGTCATGTTCATGATAAGCCAAGATTTGGCGTAGGATAGAGACAGTTGCTGATTTGTGGCTTTACTTTCTCGGTCCATTTTTCGTCTTGCATCCAAAATGTATCGCTCTGATTTGGCCAGGATTTGAAACCAATGACGGTACACTGCATCTTTCCCGAAAATATTTATAGCCTCTCGAACTCGAAATTTCCCCGCATTGGCACAGTTTACTGTACAATTATTATTAAAACTGGTTGAAAATAAAATTTTCAAGTCCTACAGTCCACGGATTGTGTTATTTATGCCGGCATAATTTGCCTAATTGTAAGTTTGGTACATTACTTGGATATCCTTCTTTTGTTATTCCATTGAGATCAACATGCAGCTTGGCGTCGACAGCTTGGTCAAAGTCTTCTTCAAGTAAATTCTGAATGTTATTTTCCGTCCTCCATTTAACTGCCTTGGAAATCAATTGTATTTAGTGACTTTAGTATCTTATTACAAATATATAATTTATGCTCGCGTATCTGTCTAAATAAATATGTTATACATACATACAAATGTAATTATTGTTAAAATCGTTTGCGTTTGAAGTTAAATGAGTACTGCTGCAAGAAGCCAACATGTACATGTATTTTAAACCATATAGTCACTTACTTCTCGAATCATAGTTTCAGCTTTGTCAACATTGTATTTTTGAACTGGAAAAAGATAAGTGTTTTAAAGTACCCCTTTATTTCTTTGTATGTACCACTATACATATAGTGTCTGAAGAAGATGCATACAATTTATCCAAACGGCAATTATTATAAAATGCAATAAAAAGTGTATTTTCATAACTAACCTCTGAGCCAATGCATCAAATAAAAGTCGTATGAATAATCCTCATTCTGCTGAATCAGATCTTGGATCCTCAATTTCAGAGTCTGTCCAAAATAAATAGGAAAACAAATTATTTTTGCTACTAAACATCGACCCCAATCTCTTTTTTATTAGATTAGAGAGTCCGTAATATGATTTTACATTTACACAAAAACGTGTGTGAACGTATGTACATATATCTCCGCTGAGGAGGCAAAATCTACGAGTTATGTTCTTGTTCAGCATGCAAATCTTTTTGCCTCTTGAGCGCTATACATATGTTACTTCCTATGAGCACATGTTAATGGGAAAAATCAGTTACCTCTATTGCAGTAAGTTCTTCTTTAGACAAGAAAGTTTCCGGAATTTTCTGAAGCTCCTCGTTAAATGTAAATTCCATGTTTACGGTTTTGAGGTTTTGAAGTAATGACTTTTGTTTGCACGGACGTGAAGAACTGAATGTTTACATTAATATAGATCAATCAATTAGACTTGCCTTCATTGCTCAAATTTTCACATACAATTAACTGTATTTAAAACCAAAACGGCTAGAAACATAAATCCTATAAGATTAACAGTCGTAACTCGACACAACAAATGTGCTGGGAACGGCCAATTTTTACTTGATCTAAAAAAATTATCCGCTCAACTGTGTGCACTCAACTCCTTAACCAGTACTTACAATGGGGTTTGAGATAGCCAAGAGAGTCTGTTTATTTTGATTGTTTGTTATGTGCCCATCCGTTATACCGAGTTTTGACTGTACTAGTAGATTCCAAAACTGCAAAACAAATATTTGTGTATCGCTTACATTTGATCTTTGCTTCCAAGCCAAGGTTAAAATAATGCAAGTTCGCAGGATTTTTATCTACTGCTGTGGTTGGGGTTAGGTACGTATCAAGTTCTCATTCAGCTCTATTGAATTACCCATGAAAGTTTTCATTCAATTCCAAACAGTATAAGTGTTATATCTGCAAGCTCCTTTTAATATCGATTTATTCGTTAATTCCACTAAGCATGTGATTGAATGGTTATAATGAGGGATGAAATTCATATATTGAAATGAAATCTATAGTTATCAATAATTACTAATTAATGGAATAAGAAGCTACATACATGCACGTTTTTTTCTTTCCTATACCTAGTGATTGATACGTGTCAAGTCAAAGATAATTTGTTCATACAAATTGATATAGTCTCAATTTGAAAATGTAAAACTTAGAAAAACCGATCCACAAATGTACCTGTTAGATGAGATTTTATAATTTAGAGTAATCTCTATATAACCGATTATTAAAAACTTCGTTTGGTGTAATGGTTAGATCTTGCTTCAAGTAAAACTTCCTCCTGGATAAGAATTAGGGCACTAAAAACAGAGCAAATGCTTCCTTTTTTCTGCTTATGTAGCCTTAAACCCACATCTGGGTTGTTGCATTCCTTGGTAATGCAGTACTGGAACTGGCATAAAAGTAATATCTGATTCACAATCTGTGGAAATGCTATTGCTCACCCCTTTCACTTTCTTATTCTAAGTTTAGATTTTCCAGTCCCAGATTTATTTTACTTTGACGACGTTACTTTCCTTTTTGAGATTGGAGCCCTGAGAATAATGATTTATATCGCACTGTTCCATTTCATTCAGTAGATCGTAAAGACTTTTTGGATATAGGAGAAATCGTTTGGGGAGAAAGTTGAACTTGTAGTATCAGCTTTGTGGCCAGAAAACGGCTATTAAAAATAAATGTGTCTTAAAATAACTGGGATGAATCAGCTTACATTATTATTATTTCCCATTAGTTTTTATTTAAAACAAATAATTATGAATGCAGGATTTCCGGAATAGAAGTGACCTGACAATGACAGCGTACTCCGAGTCACTTATAAAATTGTCAACATTGTTCCACTCACCCGTGAGTCATCCATGAATTTTTTGCAGACTTGCCACCTTTTGGACCTCCCGTGTTCCCTACATTGTAATACTATATCCAACTTTGCTGTACTCATTGGACTGCTGAGGTTCTGTACGTATTTGTTGATCAATGTTTATACAACTTTTATGGGAAATGGCAACATCCGTTTTATTTTAAATTTTTAAGGCATTACAGTACTTAGCCAATTTTATTGGGAATCAGACTATAATATCGTCTTTCTAAGCCAAAAATTGCGGTCACTGAAACTGATGATTGAGACAAGATTAAAACAAACAAAAACAAACTTATCTCAATCCCCAAATAGCACAAGACGAGTTTTATTGACACTGGTTCGGTCGCAAGTCGTGTAAAACTGGTCACAACAAAAAAAAACACGTTAAACACGACTTTAAACGGGTTTTTTTCTGTCCATATTCCAATAATACTTTTAAATAAAAAATAATTTTTAAGGTCGTATAAGAGACGTTTCAAAAACGATTGCAAACATGACTATTGGAGTGGCGCTTAAAAAACAAAGAATGTAACTCCATCAAAAGTTGCACTGTACTGCATTTACACGGAGCTCAGTCAGTGGGATACACAAATGCAATCTTCCCGAAATTATTCAAAGGCTCACCATCGCCGCATTGTGAAGCAAAACGCAGCTAATTTACTTAAAAACAGCATTCAAGGTGAGTTATCTGATATATTTAATGGTTGTAATACAAATTCTCAAAATATTAATTCAGCCAACCAAACACCCGAAAAAGAATTGAGGATTAGTAATTTTGTCATCGCTAAAGAAGTGAGTTGCACAAGTGAAATAACAAGTGATGGCGGACCAATAAGATCCTTAAGTACAAATAGGTCAGACTCAAGTGATAGTGATTTTAGTGAATCAGACTGCGATAACTTTCGAATTGAATTAGCTTCCTGGACAGTGGCTAATAAAGTGCCTCATATACATGTCAATAAATTATTAAAACTTCTCAAGAAAACTAATCACTTCAAGAATTTGCCGAATGATGCTAGGACGCTGGTTTCAACACCCAGGTACACTCACGTGCGTGAAGTGATTCCCGGATATTATTGTCATTTTGGATTAAAAGGTCAAGTCCAGGACTACCTACAAAATGCGAAGAGTGCAACACCTATTTCTAAACTGTTGCTTCAATTCAACATCGATGGAATTCCCATATCGAAGAGCTCTAATAAGCATTTTGTTCCCATTTTGGGTTACATTGTTGGAAGTAACCGGGATCCATTTGTAGTCGGATTATGGTGTGGAGAGAAGGACAAACCAAAAAATGTTAATGAATTTCTTCGTGAGTTTGTGGATGAGTGCAAAGACCTGATATCCAGTGGGTTAAATTTTCACGATCGCTTTTTTGAAATTGAAATAGAGTGTTTTGTTTGCGATATTCCAGCGAGAGCCTTTGTTAAAAGCACAAAAGGACATTCAGGATACTCTTGCTGTGGCAAATGCACAATAGAAGGAAGCTATGGAAACAGTCGCATGTACTTCGAAGACATTAATTCTCCCCCCAGGACGAATGAAAGTTTTCGAAATAAATTTGACTGTAACCATCACTTACACGAAAGTATTTTGGAAGAACTACCCATTGATTTGATTACGTGCTTCCCGGTGGAATACATGCATGCAATATGCTTAGGGGTTGTAAAAAAATTGATCCTTCTTTGGCTGGGAGGTGACGTATCCAAATTTCGACTTTCTTCAAATCAGGCCAATGAAATTTCGGAACACCTCAAAAAACTGAAAACAACAACAAGTGCATGTTTCAACAGAAAGCCCAGAACTCTGGATGACGTTAGAAGATGGAAAGCAACTGAATTTAGGCATTTTATTCTGTATTCCGGGCCGGTGGTATTGAAAAATGTACTTCCG
This sequence comes from Allacma fusca, assembly GCA_947179485.1. NCBI lineage: Eukaryota > Metazoa > Arthropoda > Collembola > Symphypleona > Sminthuridae > Allacma > Allacma fusca. The sequence continues at coordinate 42,372,366 of OX359247.1, forward strand.
CTGTCGTACTACCATCATTTTCTAGTTCTGCATCTGTCAGTTACAATTTTGTCAAGCTCAACGCTTTGCAGAAAATATAATGAATATGCAAAATCTCTGCTGGAATACTTCGTTAAAAATTTTGGAAACCTGTATCATGTTTACCACATTTCTATAAATGTACACTCGTTGCTTCACTTAGCCGAAGACGTTCTACAATTCGGTACGCTGGATTCATTTAGTGCTTTTAGATTTGAGAACTTTTTGGGTGTTTTAAAGTCTTTGCTCAAGAAACATACTGGCGAAATACAGCAAATTCATCGCAGAATTTCGGAGTTGCAAAATGTTTCTCACAACTATGAAGCGCCGATTTATAACGAAATAAATATAGTAATTCCTGTTGAGCTTCCAGATGAGTGTACACCACCAGTATATAAAAAAATCAGTTTGAACAAAAATGTGTTCATATCAAGTGACCCAAGAGACAACTGTGTTGAGCTTAATAATGGAACAATTATTGAAATAAAATGTCTATGCAGTTCCAAGTTTAGTTCCGAAAAAGCTTTGGTTGGCTACGAATTTAAAATTTTAGGACATTTCTACGATTTTCCATGCTCTTCATCCGTAGTTGCTACGTATGTAATTGAACGGTTGAATAATTTACAGGTGTGGTCTTTTTCAGAATTGAAGTACAAAAGGCAAAACTATACACAAAACGACAACAGTGTGGTTTCGTATCGTTTAATATCCTCTGACAGCCATTTCGTCTAAAATGTTTAGCATTGTAGAATTTGGAAAGAAAGGAGGAATTGCAGTAGTTCCTACAAATTGGATTCAATCAAACAAGACGGAATGTATCTGGCCCCCTTTTAAAAGTACCCAATCTATATACAATGCAGTAAAGAAGCAGTTACTACCCAGGGAAGGAGAGACTTGGAAGAGTTGCGAAATTATCAAAATATTTCGGCAGAAATACGGTAAGTTTGTCAATATTTGGGTTGTTTGAATATTATGAATGCGTGCAACAAATTTTTTGCTTCCTCCTGAACTAATGTTATTTTATAACAAGTAATTAATAATTAAGTTAATTAAGTATTTAATAACATTTTTCAAAAATGACTGGATTATTTAAAACTTTGTTACAAAGTAAAGCAGTCGTATAATTCTGGACGCATTAGAGCATAAAATGTGCTTGGGCACAATAGAAAGCTAATTATATTTTAACAACTATTGTAGATTCGTTTGATGGCGCACGGAAGAATCTTAATAAAGCAACGATTCAGTCAGATTTTTCCACAGATACTGAACCTGAGGTTAAAAGAAGGCGTACGCAGGTGTCTGTAAAGGCTAAATTTCTGGAGCCTTCCTCTGAGCCCGAACAAAGCGAATGTCCCAAAAAGCGTTCCGCGTGTAATTATGTCAATAACAATTTGTTACCACCACTGCCACCACCACCCATAGAAGTTATTCGTAAAAATACGAAATATTTTGAAGATTCTACTTCGAAAGATTTGACAACGACTGAATTGGCGTCTCCGGCGGAGTTTTCTTTGACATTAGCAGGCAATTCAAGCAGCTCCGAAATATGTTTTGAACAAGGTGGATCAATAATCGGTACGGAGGAAGAAATAAGAACTGCTCCAGTTGTTCGTGCTCAAGCTTCTTCAATTGCGTCAATGTCAAACGTCACCCAAAGTACGCGAATCACTGGATTTATAATTTTCATGAACACGTAAATATTATAATATAAGTTCTTGGACAGATGCCATCGTTTAGTATTAACAAGGAAATGTTTTGGTACGAAATATTTTGGTTTCAGCTCAGGGATTTATCCAGGTAGTAGCCGAAAAGTTGTCAGAAATTCAGGAGTCTTTAAAAAACTTGCACGCAAAAGTTGATAGCAACACTTCGGGGGGTTATTATGAAAATAATTCGGAATTTGAAGATGATGAATATATTCGAGCCGGATCAGTGGAACAATTGGAATCAATAAGCAAAAATGTTCTGGAGAATCCCGGCTACAAGAAAAAACTGGTATTCATTTCAATACTAGCGTGTTTCGCGTTCATTTATTCTCTGGTATTGCATGGTATAGAATTAGTTAAAAGATTTATAATTATTTGTTATTACGTTTCCAGATTTTGCATTTATGCAGTGTGAGTGGTCGTAGTTGCACCAAATTCTTAAACAGGATGTTGGCAGAAATCATGACCGATGAGGTTGCAGTAAATTATAGCTACAAAGGTCAACGAGGAAAGCATTGCTTTGAGGATCTTCAACTGAAATCTTTGTTAGTCTGTAAGTAACTGGAATGTTTGTTTGTGTTTCGTCGGCAGTAATTTTCATTAGAGAAAAAACAATCTAATTTTGACTAATTTTTACAGGCTGTATGAAAAGAAATCCTGTTACCCGAAAGAGTTCATTGGCGTTTGATATTGAACTGGGTATTGGAGATTGGCTGAAAAGAGCACGTCAGCGTTTAGAGCGAAAGAACAAGAAAAGTACCTACATTTGTTTGTTTAGCGCATGTTTTAATTACTAATCCCTTGAATGTTTGAAATCATATTAGTCCGATTTATTTTAGCTGCTGTAATTTGGAAAACGTTGGAACGTCAGGAAGAGTCCTCGGGATCTGAAGACGAGCAACAATCAGATTCAAACAGCGATTCAGAATTTGTCTAGTTTGTGTTGACTATTTCCTAATTAATTAACATTTGCAGTTCATTAATAATTACTAAATATTTGTATCTTCCACACAAATTCATTTTAACGAATTTTTTGTAACAGTATCTATATTGGCTGTCAAAAATATGCTCATCTGATTTGCTGTTTTGTTAACTTATATTTCGTACATTAAATAAATAATTTGAAGATAATTATTAGTTTCAAAAAATATTATTTGCAAAAAACAGTAAGTTATATTAGTACGAATATAATGTTTCAAAACAAGGACCAGTTTGGCACCTGTTTATCCCTACGGAAAAAAGACGTATTTAAAACGTGTATTAGGGTCTCATCAGATGGTCTCCGGGATGTCTTAAGACTGAATGAGACAAGAAAAATTCCACTTTGGTACTAGTTATTCTATGTGAATGCGACGTCTCTAACTTGTCTTGTGCTATCTGGGTCAGCTCAGCTGAATCTTATATACACATCCGTTGAAGTTCAATGTACTAATTGTAAGTTCAACTCATGAAAGTAACGGATTAGAAACAGTAGAACAAAAACAATACAACTAAAAGAAGAAGAATTATTCGAATATGTAATAGATAGAATATAATGATAATCATAATATTCTATCATAATCTACACAATATTCTACACAATAATAATAGTTTATTCAGGGACGGGATATCGGAAAAATACGGATTTAAATGTGGATTCGAATACTTAATAATTTCGATTTCAATTTGAATTATTTTTTTAAATACTTACAAATTTGAATTCCGATACGGATTCCAATATATTTGAATATTTCCTGAATTTGGATTCCGATTCAAATACTTTTCGGATATTCTTACAAAAAATGGGTATTTATTCAAAAGCACAATTTAACCTCAAAAATATAAGCGATACATAACACATTAAGTGTTTTCAAGACAAAATTACCACGCAAATCATTTATTATAAACTTGAGCACAGAAAACACACGCTCAGCTGATATTTGAGTAACTGGAAAAGAAAGGAGTGATCCCTTTTCCCCACCTTTCCGATTAGTTCCTTCTAACAGTATTTGTAAATCGATTTGTTTGATAACACATCGTAACTAGAATGTACTTGAGAGCAACATTTAAGAAGTGTGAAACTTGATTCACTTAATAGTGGTTAATAGTCCTGTGAGACCGAGAGCTATCTCACCCTGTTTGCAGGAATTTTTGCAAAAACGGGCTTCAACTCACTGACCATTAACATTTAAACACTTTTCGTTTACCCAACCATTCGGTTCTTTGCCTTTGGGTTTTATAATTACATGTGTGCAGTTTTCAAAAAATGCTTCCTATGAACTTTATCTCGCACGTGGCAATATAAAACCCAATGAAATCGATACTTTATTGGAATCGGAATTCATAAAAAAATATTCGAATACCGATTCGAATACCCTGCTTTTATTCTAATCCGATTTTGGATACAAATACCTTTGTGAATATTTTTCCGATTCTAATGTCGATACGGATACCCTAACGTTTTGAATATAATTCCGATTCTAATTCCGATTCGAATTCGAATTCCCGTCCCTGAGTTTATTATTATTGTGTGGTCAACCATCTCTTAAATCCGGTTAAAGATTTACAAGAAAAGTAATACACAGCTAAAACTCTTTTAAAGAACCGGTATCAAATAAGACAACAAAATGCCAAAAAATAAATAATGATCAGGCAAAAATATTGTTTAAAAACTCATTACTTTAAACAAATAAAATATTTCACACAATCTGGAAAAAAATCAGTTACTCTTTCCATCTTTTCCCATACCCTTATACCTCTAGACAAGCCCTTTATATGCCTTCATAAATCTTACCTCACATTATCAGTTCTAGACCCGTTGTTACGCCATTTCAAAAAATTTCTTTAAATAATTAATAATCTTGACTTGCTAGTGGTAAAGCAAAATTATAGGGACTGCTGTATATATGTATCTATAAATTGAATCTATCTACATATAATAATATCAGAACATATATAATAATATCTAGCAGGAAATTAGTGACAACAGTTTGGGAATGTCGACGAAATAAAAATGCTTCATGCAATAACGAGCTTCAGGTGAAAAATCAGAAAGGGATAATAATAGAATTCAGGAAATTAAAAGCAATTACCCTGCATGTAAATAGTTTAAAAAAAAAAGGTATATTTGTGAAAAACTCCTGATTTTTAGATAGAATTTTTTCCCCCCAAATGTTTCCCTCGAAGGTAACTTGAACTCTTAAATTTTACTTTTTATCATCTTTGTATTTGAATTCTTTTACAATGAGCTTACTCTACGGAGTTTATTGTATTTACTAATTTACTTGACATTTCTTATGATATGTATGCATGTATATGTATTTGTGTTATGTAGTTTCATGCCATTAAAATTGAAAAGCCTTCACAATATCTAGTTTATTTAACTTCACCCGGTCAAAGTACTGAAATAATTGAAGGTGATACATAAGTGAAGTTCTGGCCAGAAAAGCACATAATAAATTAGAATATAGTATTTATTTAGATTTCGATTCCTTCACATTTAAAATTCAAAAACGTTTGGGCCATTAATAGTTTTAAAAAACTTCTCCCTCTTTTTGTCCTGCCGGAGTAGTGCAATGGGTCATTGATTCAGATTACTAATTAGTAGCAGTGTGTTTGGGCAACCCATGACATTTCTTGGAACTTCGTTGATTCGGGTTCCCAATAGTTCAACCAATGGACGTGTAACCAGAGCACATATATTGTGAGATGATTTGAGTTTCGTAAAACAGTCCTGTCTGTTGCAGTGGTCGCTCATTCAGATTCAAACATAATTTTTTCGTCATAGAATTTCATATTATGTATATTATTATGTTAGATTAATTTCCTACTTACTATATAGTTTATAGAAGAATTGCAAAATTTCGCAGTAACTCCTCGGGAACCAAGTATTTAGCTAGTTGTAAGTGTAATACCTTATTCGAACCAACGTGGTAACCCCGAATCTAAATTTAGAAAACATATCCCAACCTTTGACCAAAATGTGGAAAAAAAATATTTTGGGGCGACCTGAAACTCTGGAATAACTTTTGATTGAAATGCTGTATCTCGGTCACTGAAATCCCATTTGAAAGCTGCGTATATGCTTTACAAGCTAAAATAATACCAACCGAAATACCGAAATACGAATTTTTTGATCAAAATTTTTGTCGTCAAGAACTGTCAAGAAGTAACAATCTGATTAAGAGACGTGGTCCTCTCCCTCAGGACAAATTGTCTTTCGACGAAGTTATTCAATAAGTTTAAAAATTTTTAATTATTCGTGTTCATTCATGTTGAAAATTCGAAAAAGCATATTTTGGGAGCGATTGTAAAATTAGAAAAACTGCAATACATTTGGATTTCGATGTCCCATCTCGGTCAAAAATATCTCATTAAAAAGATGTTTAATTGCTCTAAAACCCAAAATCATTTTGACTGAAATTTTAAAATTGTAGGCGAAATTTGGGCAGGATATTTGAATTCACCTATGTTTTTAATCGAAATTTTTTTTTAACGAGAAGAAATCATTTGAGACTTCAGGCTACATTTAGTTGTTTAAGAATTCATTTTCACGAAAATTTAATTTTCATGAATGAACTACATATCGTTGTTAAATTTTGGTGGGATAATAAAAAACATGGGCGTCTGGACAAATATTCCCACAATCTGAAAGTTGGCTGTTTGGTAGAAACTAGACATGGTCATCAGATAACGTTATTGAAAAACGTTATTAACCGAAAATTTGACCTACCGGTTTTTGATAACTAAAACGGAAACGAATAAAAAAAAATCGGTTAAACGAAAACAAGCAATAAACCCGTTTAATTAAAAACGGAAACGATAACAGAAACGGAAAAAAATACGGGTTTTTTTCGTTTTCAAGCAAAACTGGTAAAATCGACCAGTACGCTATCTCCTGGTCGTCAAATAAAATCAGCGTGACGGCACACTACTTAAATAAGTACATATGTTGTACAATGTAGTTTATCTTATGTCAGTACAATTTATTAAACCTGATTATTAGTTTCCAAAATCACATATTCCGGGTTATTCTTATTATTAGCTTCATGTCGGCATATTTTGGTTTATGCTTATAGTTTGCTCCATCAAATCAAGTATACTGTCAGAAAATGTTAAATTTATTGTTCTTTGTCTTTCAAAATTGTATTTACAGAGATGGCCAGACGAAAAATCAGTTAGGTTTTTCAACATTTTAAATTAAAAACCGAGGATCAGTCATCTCGATGATTTATGGAAGGTTGTGATTCAACAGTTCAATAATTTTATAGCGAATTTATATGAATTATAGAGTTGCTCCGATGTCGGATATTCAGCAGTTCACAGTATATTTTTCAAAACGAATGGTTTTAATTGTTGTTACCATAAATAATGTTGTTATGCTGAAAATCTTAAGGCTCTTTGAAAGACAATGAAGGATGAAATCCTGAATGCAGTTTTGTTCCTCGGAACCAATGAATTTTGAATAGAAAGGGGAAAATTGAAATTTGAAATTTGTAGGATTTTTCTTTGTATCTATGTATGTATGCATTACAAAATTATAGGAAAAACATAATACAGTTGAATATCGTTGAATCTGAATAAGCTGTGAATACCGTTATCAACCGTTTAACTGAATTTATTTTGAGCAAAAACCGGTTTAACCAAAAATCATATTTCGAAAAACCGAAAACAAATTCCCAAAAACGTATGACCAGCAAACGAAAACCATATTTTTAGGTTTTCCAAGTCTGGTAGAAACCACTAAAGGGGCTTGTTTTTATGCATTATATACATATCTATGTTTAGGAACATATGCTCGTTGTGAGATTGTAGGACCATAAAGAAATGTAAAATAAGTCTTGACAAATTGGTTTTTCCTTTACACGCAGTGTATATTATTTCATTTTCATTTTCAGTACATCAAAGCAAAACATTTTCCAAGAGAAAAAAATAATTTGATGGTTTGAATTATTTATAATTTTCACTTTGAATACTCCTGTGCATATTCAGTAAAATATATCTATGGCCCAGCCCCAAATTTTGCCCGGCGATTGTTTAGCCTATTTTTAATGATTCTGTCAGATTTTATGTAAGATTTTATATTTTCTAAACTCTCAACATTGTTGACAAAGTTTTGAAGGTTTTCAAAGGCGTCTAGACACTTGGGGTCCAAAAGTTTGTGTTGGTCCAGCATTTCGTAAACCATGAAGTCCACATAGGTTACCTTTTAAAAAACAATGATGAATGCGATTGAAGATTAACAGGATTCATATAGTTAAGCATATATAATAATTATTATTTTAGTACGTAAAACTTTAAATTATTATTAATATAAAATCTATTAAAAGCTTACGTCGTCCCCAGCAAAATATTTTCGGCTCTCTAAATACTCTGAGAATCTTTTAAGCTTTTTGGGGAGTGTGACCAAATATCCATCTTTAAGATCTTCCTGCAAGGGCAAAAATTCGATGCAGCTTCATGGCAGTCATGTATCACCCCATGGGCAAAACCGTATGCAGTTTTTAATGTTAATGTAAGTTAAATGTAGAAATATTTTTAATAGCCATTTACTTACAAAATTAGGATTGTAACACAGCCCTGTAGTGAAGCCCGACCGGAAGTCACATATTTCGCTCTCAATCAAATCTACTCGAGTAGCTTCTTCCATGCTCTTTCCCATCAGATCATACTTTCTGGCCAAGTAACGCAAGATTGTAGTGCTTTGAACTAGTTTCAAGTCTCCATCTATTAGGTATGGAAGCTATTGAATTAAAAATTGGCATTTTTAATTACTGACTTCATAAACCCATCACGAAAAAATTAAGGGTAAAAAATTGTGAATTCGTGGAGCTGCATACATTAGGAAAGGGTAATCCTAGAGTGTCTTTTTCGTTAAACCATGAAGACTTGTCATAGTCAGGGCCAGGACCACAAACATAATATTTGTCCTCCCATTCAGCATTTACATGCTCCAGTAGCAAACGAATCGGCTGGGCAAGCTACCAAAAATATAATAATTTTTTATAATAGGATTGTAATAATTAGTATGCGCCTTGTACTCTTTAAATTATTAGAATTTTTAATGGAAATTCAATCTAATAAATTCAAGGTAAATACCCCTCGGATATCCCAGTAAGCCAAAACAATCGGGGCCATATTTGAGGAAAATGTGCAGAAATGTTCGCCTAGATATTTAACCGCACGATATTTTGTCAGCCACTAAGTATTTTTCGGGTTGGATTGTTAATTTATATGGTGAATTCTGAGAATGAGGAGATAGTACTTGACCTCCATATCAATTCACACGCCAAGATTATGGCTTATTTTGTTGTTGTCTCGCTTTGAGGGATTTTTATCCAGCATGCGTGCTATAGTTATCAGGAACAAATAAAAATCGTTGAGCATGTAATTGGAGAGCTAAAGGAAATTGCAAAACATATTATAATCATTTAATCCTTGTCGGAACGTTGGAAATTGCTACACATTCAAACGATTGGCAAAAGGGCGTCTGAAGGGACAAATACTCTGTAATTATTCATATGTTTTTTTTATACTGGCTAAACTTTTTTGCGTCAGTACATTCTTTTCATCATTCCTGAAAATCCTTTCGTAGATATATGCAAATTGTGCCCATTGAATTTATCGCATGATCCTAACCAAACGCAAAACATAAAATTAGGTTTAATAATATAATGACTACACCAGGAAAGAATTATTATGTTCACATGCAAATGTGTAGATTCCTTAAAACCTCCCAATTAATGTGATTGCAAGACACAGTATGTCAAATTGTAATAATTTATTAATGATCCAAAATATAATACGGCATTCCATACCTACTGGTTCTCTCACTGGTAGTCATCTTGGGCATTCTCGTATATTTAATTATTTAAAATATTTCTTTCAGTTAGAGCAGCCCATAACCAACAAAATGATATCAAGCTGGTACTTGAGACCGCACAGCAGGTCAAGAGTATGTTATAAAGTCAGCCTTTTATTTATTCCTTTTTTCAGAAATGAATAAGAAAAAAACGATAATGTTTACTTGGAGCTTGCAAACATTTTAAGGTCAGGCGTACTTAAAAACCTACTAATCAGATTCAAAACTGTTTAAGGTACAAGGCGAATTTGTTTGCCCACCTCTGCTCAGCGTAACACATTTTGCCCTTAAGAACGTAAAGGCGATTGTCAAGCCTAAGAGTTCGAAGCACGTGTGGCGTGGACCGCATAAAGTGTGTTTACTGAAACTCATAGGGACTTGGTGGGACGATTTTTTGGCCGGCTGTCCGATTGTGATATTTAAATTAAATAAAAGGTAATAAAAATTCACGATTTTAATCTTTTTGAAAATTTGAGTCAAGTTAGTATGTACGTGTAATATTTAATGAATTCATTTTTCAGATTTATTTTTGTGGTTGCAAGATTACTCGGGATCTAGATTAAGAGTTGAGACTTGAGAGCTTTGAATTTTGTAAATTACAAGTAAAGTAGGCCATCTAAAATTATTGTTGGATATTGAACATGGGTTACCAAAATTTTGGAGGTTTTATAAGATTAATATTATTTCATTTCGTGTTTTAGGATCAACCATGGAGTCTATCAACAATGAGCAAGTGGATCCGGTGAATGTCCCTGAACACCCTGCCACAATCCATCCTATTATAAAATTAGCAAACAACCTCCGGGAGATAATTACAATTAAGGATAGCGAAGCCCTTATCCGGGAATTCCTTTCTCCTGAAGTCCTCTCGATTGTGAAGGATTCGCTGACAAATCCGTCCCCATCCGTTGAAAAAAATGCGGTGTATATTCTGAAATCCTTAACGTCATTTTTCCTTTACACAGACCTAAATTCCTTAAGGATGTCTCCCACACAGTCATCAGCAATTTTCCTCCATAAAGGCAACGAAGAATTCAAACAGTTCTGGAGCGATTTCTTCGATCTTTTTGATATCTTTGGGGAAAAACAGTTTCACATAATCGAACCATTCTTAATAAAATTGCGGTCTACAAAATTCCATTCCGTGGAAGCAACTTCGTGGCTGATGGTCCTAGTGAAAAAACTTCTAAACCATGACAATCGTATGCTAGCAAAAGATGGGCTAACAGTATTTCTGGAGACTAGTCTCCTTCAAGCTAACCTCAATCGTGACCCTGTTTACATGAAGTTTATGCAAAATGTAATTTTCCCGGTGCTTAAAGATCGTGTGGGGTGGATACTTCCCGAACCGAAGGATTTATTTGCGGTTGCAGAGAAGCTTGGAACTTTGGTTAAACTCCTTCAACCCGAGGACTGCTCAACATCACCAATATTACAGTTAGTAATTGATTCAGAAACCGACATGAGCCCTGTTGCAACTTACTTCTTCATTCTTGTGTGTAGTTTCAATTTAAGTGGCAACACAATCAATAACAGCGATGAAGATATATTGTCGAAGTTGGAAAACAATCTTAAAATCATCAACTATTCTATGATGTACCGTCTGACCTCCGTTGACAAGTTCCTTAAGACCAAAATCCAGCAGATTTTTATTGATATTGTTATCGGTCTCTTTACGGATGCTCATTGCATTGAGGGCTTGTCTTTACATATGAGTAAGTACGAGCCCATGAAAGACAAGTATCCCAAGTTTCAGTCTCTGTATTCCGAATTACTTTATTTTCTCGGTGCTCTTGACCTTAACGTACTCTTAGCTTCCGTTCCCAAAGTAAGCTGTCTTGTCAAACCAATTGATCAGGAATCGGAACCATTTCAAGATAGTTCAATGACGTCACTGTTAGCGTCGTTGGAGGATTGTCCCGTGAAATCAAAAGGATTCTTCAGACTCTTGACCCTTCACATTTCTTCATATGCTGTTTCTTCTTCACTTGGAACTGTTGAACTTCTGCTGAAAAATAAATTGGCAGATCCAAAACTAACTCAGGAGACAGAGTTTATTGCATTAGTAGACTTTACTCAATTTTTGGTTGACGTACCTTCTGACCACGTTGACCTCGAGTTGATAACTGCTCTAATTGGAGGGGATTCAACGTGGGGATTGGTGACATTGATGGAGAATTTTAAAGATGGGCATGTAACATTGAGCGATTTTATTGTCAGATTGGGACCATTACTCAAAATTGCGGCGAATACTAATATTTTTTACATGTTTGAGCCAGAACTTTTAACAAAATTTTTGGAAGTTGTAAACGGGACTGAAATGTCTTCATTTCATATTTGCTCGTCAGTAATTATTTCATTTATGGTGAATTATTTTTCGACAAATGGGAAGGTAGAAGACTTACCTGAGACAAGGCAGGTAGCGGAATTTCTTTTGGGGGACTCATCAACAGTTCGAAGTAAATTGGATGTGAAGAGGAGAAATGAGCTGCTGGGACAGTTCAATGTTTTAAGACTGCATGCAATCGAGGCACTGTTACTGGAAGATGCACAGTTAGATGAAAACAGTTACTTCAGATCAGAAGCTAATTTGAAACGGGTGTTGGAATTGGCGTTCGACCTGGTAGAAACTGGGTCTAGTGATCTACTACCTATTGCAATAAAAGTCATTAACTCTGCAGTTCAGCGATCTTTTGAACTACATTATTTGTATGTAAATTTTTTATGTTTATCGTTTAATTTTTTTATTTTTAGATGAAGAGAAAAATGTATTTTAATGAAATTCATTTTTTCCAGGACAAACGTAGAATTGACTTCAGAGTTCATGGAGTTAATTTGGAAAGGGGTGAAGGAACTTCATAAAACGGAGCATTTCTGGGATGCATTTGATTCATTTTCGGCTTTAATATGCAATCCGAGCTTTTCTGGATGGGGAATTCTAACTACGGTAATTCATACACCACATTTTTAAGCTGGACTAGAATAGTAGCTTATTAAGGAACAATCGTAATTATCTATTATTTTGTCTTGAGTAGTACGCAACTAAAGTATTCGAACTTAGCGAAAACATTTCTGGATTGCCATTTTTATTGACGGAGAGATTGAATGAAGTTGACTTGGAAAAAGTTTTCGGAACTGCGGGACAAACAGATTTTCGACAAGAGTTCTTGAATGTATGTATTCAAGCTTCTTGCTTCGGACCTATAGTGGCCAAGTCCATGAAGTATGAATAATTCTTGTACTGTAGTGTTTATTAATAATAATGTTCATAGATGTTGAATATTGTGATTTCCTGTTAGTTAAGTTGCATTCAATTTGAATGTGTTTGCTTCCTTCAGGCTCACGTTCAACATTTGGGGATATTTGTGTGCCACGGAAAGCAGCCATGAATCTTTGAATTATGATTGCAGACTTAGGTTAGTATGTCGTTAAATGATTGAAACCTGTTAACTTAATTCTAAAAAAATAGTTAAAATACTACATTACTTGAAATTTGTTATTTTGGGTATTACAGTTTGCCTTTCAATGGCAACGCCAAAAGTCGTCTAAGTGCTGTCCTAAATATTAGCCGTTATGTCCGAACTGTATGTAACCACCGGTCTGAAGAAAATACAACAGTGCTTGAAAATGTTGTCAAGAAGTTACTTGAATTGAACGAAGGAGACAGCGTGGACAAAAGGAGATATTTCACTGGATCCTACGTCCACCGGTTCAAACAAAGAATCGTTCAAGTTTTGTTAACCCTGCAACCTTCTTTTGACGTGGTAATTTTTTAATATAGAACTTTATGTGTGTGCTGTTGACGACAACGAAATTTTGTCATACAAACTGTATAATGCATTTTATATAATTATATGTGTGTGTAGGAATTGGCGCGATCAGTAATGAAGACATTGATGATGTCGCTTGGTAGAGACGGTCCACAAGCCAGCGTTCGTTACATTACGGAGTGGATTGTAATCAATATTTTACTCCAGTTTCCCGAGCTACATCCAGACTTCATAGAGACAAGCCTGCTGGTATGGCATCAAAATTTTATTTCAGTTGTATTTGCATGTATGTTTTATTTATATTATATTAAAATATATATGTTATTTATTGCCAATTATTATCCATGTTCTGACAACAGTGTTTTCAATTGAGACCTGGCTTTGGATGCCTTTTTGCTACAATTGTTCTGCACACTTCTGTGAATCTTTCTCCTGATTCAGAAGATACCATTAGATTTTTCGATGTCGCACTTCAAAATCTTACAGGATTACTTATGGGGCAGAATTTTACTGTGAGGATTTATGGAAATGTGAGCCTCAGTGTACCCCTTCAAAATTGTACTAAATTTTTAGTTTTATTACATTCGAAATTAAATGAGCTGTTAATTCCTTCCAGATAGCATTATGTAACATGTTTGAACAAGCTGTGCAATGGAACCTAAGTTCTATTCTTAGCAAATACGAGGTTGTCTATACATGTGCCAAAGAAGCTGTTGCTACTGCAGCCGGGAATTTCCGCAAAATTTACGAAAATGTTTCGAATGATTTTTACTTGAAGATGTTCTCGCCTCGTGAACAGTTTTTTTATGACGTAAGTTTCGCCTTTTGTCAATGTTTTTACTAGGAGCTGTACTGTACAAATCGGATTCATAATTTATTTTCAGATTAGTTGTGTTAATACAATAAGTAGTCAATGTTCTTTGAAAATACCTTGGTTTATAATTTACAGGTCGTCTTTATTCACCTACCTAGAATCGCAAAAATGTGTTCAGACGAGATTATACATGAAAATGACCTTAGACATACTTGCAGTTTAGTTGATCCTTCTTGCGAGTCTTGTCCAAGAGGACAAAGGCATAACAAGTTGAGATTTATGTCTCCAAGCAGTGTGCAAAATTTGTACAAAGATGACAAAGAATATACCTGGCATCTAAAAGCAAATTTAGGTAAGGTAAATCGTCAAAACATAACCAACACTTAGGTAATATATTAGCGTTGAATATTATACAAATATTTTCTGAACTCAAATAAATCAGTGGATGGCCGGGAACATGGGGAGGAGCAAGCGGAGGTAGCAGCAGTAGATCTGCCGGAAGGCACTCCAGGAAATGTATTACAAGTGAAGGGAAACCCTTGGAAGTATTTACCAGTATCGGATGAGTTGTTAGATTTTCCCGAAGAATTCCAACTTAAGAAAAAAAGCCGAGAAGATGGACTCGTCGTTGTGGCTTCCTTAATTGACAGAATTCCTAATCTGGGTGGTTTGTGTCGGACCTGTGAAGTGTTTGGCGCATCGAAGTATATCATTTCTAGCCTCAAGATCTTAGATGACCAACAATTTAAGAGCTTAAGTGTATCAGCGCATCGTTGGGTAGATATTTTGGAAGTACGAACGTTATTTATCTATTAAATTTTGGGATTTCATAAAGACGATTAACTGATAATAACCCCCATTAAAAATATTTCCCTGTTTACTAAGCTACTCTTAAATTCTATCTTACAGGTACCTGTGCAAGATTTACGGCAGCTTTTATCATCTTACTCTATCCAAGGTTACACGATTGTAGGAGTAGAACAAGCTTTGGAGTCCTGTACACTTAACACTTTTGCCTTCCCTAAAAAGACGCTTCTCCTGCTCGGGTACGTTTTTAACAACAATCTGTAATGTGTACACATACCGGGTTGGATGAAAGTCAAAAGTTATGCATTTTTATCAATAAATAACCCTTATCGTGCTTGAATTCATTGCAGAAATGAGAAATACGGGATTCCAACGGATCTCCTCAGTCTGGTGGACAATTGCATTGAAATCCCGCAAGTAGGACTCATACGCTCGTTAAACGTTCATGTTACTGGTGCCTTGTGTATTTGGCACTATGCCTTACAACATGTGATATGAAAATAAACTTACGTACTCAAATGATTTTCAATACATTAAAAAAAATATCCAATAAACAAGAAAAATGTCGTTTCCTCCTGGTAAAAATGTTCCTTACGGTGCAATACTACCCATGTCAAGTTAAATCAAAATCCATGTCTCGACTCAGCTCTTGAATTTATTCTCTTAATACAATCCGGACTACAATGAACGAAGTTACAAGGAGAAATTTGTAGTTGAACTTTTAAAAGATTATTAAATTTACCCATGACTTTCAAGAGCAGTCGAGAGGGTTGACGCTAATGTATCTACACGCTTGTTAACTGACTTTGAACAACGGCCACTGCCCACGGAATTCTTTACTCATCTTCATAGCCACCAGGCAAAGGGTTGGTATGGGGGTTGTGGAACAGGGATCGGGTTCCATCTCCCCATGGGAAACGCTGAAATAATTTCAACCAAAATAATAATCATTATAAAACAATAAACAACTACGAACTACTTCACCTTACAAATCCAAAACATCACCCTCCTGCATTTTCCTAAACAATTCTAACCCTTCTCATTGTGTATTGTGTACCTTATTGCGGATCCTCAAGTGCTCATAGGGCTTGAATTCAGGTCGATCGTGATGTTCGGAGGACTCATGCAAGTACACATTGATGCTCATGATGATCGTAGCAGGGATTGCCATGAAGTAAGTCAAATTTCGCCACAGCTTCATTCCACCTAGTCAATAATTTTTTCCCAAATTAATTCAACATCATCCAATTTCCCCAATCATTGAAACTTTCACAAATTAAAAGCACCCCAAATTTTTCAAATCCAAACAACTTTAAAATTCCAACAAGTAAAAATTTCTACATTAAACTTAAATATACTTCAACTTATATTACAGATATACACACCAGTCCTCCATCTTAGCCCTAGCCCATTTTGGCTCACGTATAGCTCTAAAACTCTAAAAATACATCAAAATCCTCCAAATTATTCCCACAGCCGAACTGGAGCCTCCACCTCAAAAATTAATTCTATTTCGTAATTTCACTCCTTAATATTAATTTTCTTTTGAATTTCCACAAGATATACTGAAATTAAATTATTCCTTTAGGTTCTATTTTAAGGTATGGAATTTGACCCTGTACAATAATTATTGGGAATATTTACCTTCATGTTGCTCCGGGAAAGGGTTGATAACGTATTTGCTAGCACTAGACATCCTCTTCGCAGAGGTGAATAGGCTACGTTTAGCAAGGATGTTATTCATTTCGAAAAAATTCGAAAAGTTTTCAAAAAGTCTTCAAATAATCAACGCTTTTGAATGCTCAACAGCTCCGCTATGGAATGATGGAACAACTGCGAACTCTGGGCTGGGATTGGAATATTGGCGAATTTGGTGCTCCACTTGAGATTTGAAATGTTCCGCAGCGAAAGCAGGAAGTATTACTGACTCACGCTAGAGGGCGCTCAAGTCCTCAGTTTCAATTCTGTGCTTCTGCATTTTTGGAGATGTGCCCTGCCCTGAAGACAGAGGTTCTTCGGAAGGGATGCAGATTGACTGCAATGTTAGATCTTATCTTGCTCTGTATAACTTTTTGCTCTCATTCATCTCTATTGAGTTCTACTGTCTGCTAACTAACTAGTAAGTGGCAGGATGAAAGAACAATTGTGGTAAAAAAAATTAAAATAATTATTATTGTTTAAAAAAATGAGGGACTCTAGACAAGAAAGGATCGCAGGTATTTTAATTTTAAAAGGTACCATTTCAACCTTAAAACCCTCTAAAAAGTCTTCAAAATTTGTGTTTGTCAATTTTTTGAGTTCAGTAATATTTTGGTAGTTTTGCTCCTTAGCGGAAGAAATGTATGGACTATCTATTATCTGGTATTTGGAAGATGCTCACATTTGAAATGCTTTCATATGAGTTTCTTTGAGTACAGTATGCTGTGTGGAAATATAAGGAACTTACTCTATATGGTTGAAAGAGTTGTAGGTAAGTTCATATGTGGTACCTTTTTTATTGGTAGTATTTAAGCCCGGATTTAAACAGTACCTGTAGCAGTACCTACACTTCAGAAGCATCTATGTAGTACTTACTATATTGTAGTGTCAAGCACATATGTGTATATATGTATGTACCTGGTACATGGTACCTTTAATTTAATCATGGCATTCACTCACCTGTAGAAAAAAAATCAACGTGAGTGCAACCACTCGAAAGTCTTCGACTCTGTATAGGAGTTTTTATGGTATTTTATGTGTATATGCGGTTGAGTAGTATATCTATATAATAGGCTATGACTGCTCCAAGGGTTTTTGACTCTTTCCTACTACAGACCTTGAAATAAGAAAGGTTTAAGCTGAACAACCAGAACGGGTTTTTGTCTGAAACTGAAGGAACAATTTAAGATGTTTCTCTCTCTTTTCTATCTAGCTAGTGCTGTAAAGTACATAAAAATGTTCTATGCACTATGACTTAACAATTTTAGTAGGTTCTTGCATCTACTTTCTACAGCGGAATTAGTACATACGTTGTCTCCGTGGCCGGCGAAATCTGTCTTGCAGAATCGTCAGACCTCATTGTTGAGGAGACGCTGGGATCGATCTTGTCATTGACTCTCTTTGACAGTTTGCTCAATATTATTTTATTTTGGAAGGGCACATTCATTTACTTTTTAGGCTGTGCAATGCATTTAAGATTAATTTTTCTCTGCTCAATATTAACAGTGGTGACGGCTGAGGAAGAGGCTGTTATTAAATATGACACCGTTACTTTCAATAAGTTAGTTCCCAAAAAGAATCATTACGTGCTATTCTACGCACCCTGGTAAGTGTGAGCGCTTTTAATTCCTGTTATTTTCAATGGTGTTAATTATTGGAAATACATATTTCAGGTTCTTTGAATAATTTTGATGGTCTTGTACTTATGTAGGACCAGTGAGCTCAAGTCACTGTCTCCTGTATGGGAAGAGCTGGCTCAGAAAATCAAGAAAACTCCAGAAGCGGATGTTGTGATTGCTAAAGTAGACTGTACTACGGAGACAAAGTTATGCAGTCATCAAGATGCTTCCGAGTATCCCACGTATGTACAAAATATACACTGATTTCAAGTTCAGAATCTTCCTATGTGCAAATTTTATTGTTGTTTCTCTGTGTTGCGGGCGTAGCAATATTTGTTTGAAATTACAATTTGTCTCTTGTAGTAATTCGTTCCATGTGGTTTGATTGTGGTTTACACACGAAACCGCATGAAACAAATCATGCAAATGCGACAGGAAGATAATAATTTAAAACAATTGTGGTTAGCCATACCTTCGGTCTAGGTTATTGTATGAAAGATCTTTGCCGATTATAGTGTATTATAATTTTAGGGGCATGCTAAGAAGAATACTAGTTCCCTTTTTAATGGCAGTCTCGAAAAAGCTATTTTACTTGCATTTTCAAAATTTTAAAAGTCTGGGTGCAAATATGGGCAGAGTTACCCAGAATTTTGTTTACCACTTTAAATTGATCACATAGATTGCGAAATGAGTTTTGAAGTCACATGTGCACTATTACAAATATCAAAACAAATTAAAATGTCGAAGCTGACTGAAATTTACATGATCGATTTTTATACTGCTGTACATATCTGTAAATTTCTCCCAATTCGCTAATAATTATGTATTATTTTTTCGTTGGTCAGTTTTACAACCGGCGTCTACACTTATTAGTAATTATTACTGTAGATGACAATATATATGCACCTTAGACAGTGAAGAAAAAGTATTCAGTGCAAAATTTTATGATGATTACATCTACAGAAAGCTACACATTCATATGTAGCAGAATAAAATAGGTTCAGAACAATTTAAAAGATATTTTCACGTGAAACTTCAACTCCTTTACTATCATTTAATTATGCCTTGAATATTTCCCCCAAGTTTCACAGGTCTATCATTAAAATAAAACTTTTCCTATTTGTAACTCCCAAAGAGGTCAATAACATTACTCAGTTTAGTTTCCTCTTTTACGTAGTGGAACTATTAAAGGGAATCGTTCTCATTTACTAAGTTCCCACTCTAAAAAAATATCCAGGTTGTACATATTTGTGCATTCTAATGAAGGGAAAATACTGGAAGCATTTGCCACAAAAAGCAGTGAACGTCTCAAAATATTTTTCTCAATGCTTGCCCTTTCCTACACAATAAAACTAATTAAATATTCATTCAGTTATTTGTTTTCTTTAGAATCAAATTCTACAAAACAGGTGGGCAGGAACTCGGAATAAGATATCGAGGAGTGCTAGACTTGCAATCTTTGGAGCAGTTTATCAACTTCCAAGTGAATCGACAAGCGGAGGTGACTTTTTATCACAGAATAAATAAATTGAGAATAATTGCAAATAGTGCAAGTATCTAACTATTTAAAGTAAAACTTTGTTTACATGTTAATAGTTCATATACGGAGCACGTATAAATACGCTACCTGAACGTCAAAAGGGACTTTTCCCATTGCAAGACGAGAACTTCTTTGACGTAGTTCAGAGTGGAAATGCTATTATTAATTTTTGCACACCCTGGTCGAGTCGGTGCATGGACTTGGAACCAATATGGAAGCAAATTGCTGAAGAATTTCAGTATGAAGAAGATCTCGTCGTAGGGGTTGTTGACTGCACAATGAGCAAAACTACTTGCAATGAAAATGAAGTCCGAGGTTACCCTAGCATTTTATGGCTAGTTGAAGGAGTTGTTGTAAGTTGTTTCACCATGACATTATGCAATTACTTCTATTGTTAGCATGTCAACTCAATGTAATGTTGCTAACGTTAATATAATATTTGTATTTCTCATTTGCAAGACCAGCTGACAAAAATGTATATCTACAATGTATCTGATATTTTCTAGGCTGAAAAATACCCGAGCAAAGACCGAACATTTGACCCCCTGAGAAAATACGTCCTGAACAAGTTGGGTAAAAAGGAACCCACTAAATTGACTCGTGCTGTAGACGCTGAAGAAGATCCTGATCTTGGAAGCTCGGTAATGAAGTTAGAGCAAGAGAACTTTCATGAAGTTGCTAGTTCAGAAAACGCAACATTCGTTCATTTTTGGACTGCTTGGTGCTCTGAATGCATGACACTGGAAGTTACTTGGGAAGCTTTGGGAGAGTACTTCCACAGTTCTGATAGCCCTGTAAAGGTGACCATTGCCAAAGTTGATTGCGTTTTGCAAAAGCCTCTCTGCGAAGAATTACAAGTTGATGAATTCCCAACGATTAATGTTTACCGGAAAGGGGAGCTGGAACATATTTATGCTGGAGGGAGAAAGTTGGATGACTTGATTGACTTTGTAACGTTGGCCGCTAAGACGAAGAAACTCGTTGAAGAACTGTAACAACATTTTACAAAATGCAAAAATTCGTATGATAATTACGGAGGGGTTTTTCTCACTATTTATTGGAAATTATGCATGTCTTGTCACAAAGCTCCTTCCTCATTGTACTCCTAGCTCTTGTATGAGGATAGTACACATTGTTTTCACTCTACTGTATACTCATTGTTACTTTTAGTGTGTTTGAATAAAGTTGATAATTTTCCTTTCAATCAAGGCTCATTGAATTTTGTACTTCAGGATTCAGAAGATAAATGTAGAAATGGAGGACTAAAAATGATGGTAATTCCATTTCATGCAACTGCTTCGTAGCAGTGACTCAAATCGTTAGAACGACAATTATTACTGCACCTCAAATATACAAATTGTGTCCAATGTAGATGGTGTTGAAGACGACTACTAAATCAAGTCTGTATATTAAAGCAAGTAGTAAGTATGTTGACTTAGAATTTTTAAGAATTGTGTAGCCAGATAAAGTTAAATTTTCCTGGAAACAGTTTTTTCCAGTAGGAACCAACAACAAAATTTGTTTAAAAATGCAGACACTATAGTAATTTAGTTATAAATAGGGGTATAAAATACAACCCGTTCCTTCTACATACTAATGATATCCTTTTGTCTTTTAAACCTAGTCCAAGGTATTGTCGTAATGATTTTAATTGAAAATTACTCAGCTTCATTAACTTAACTGCACCAAAGGAAACTGACTATTCCTAAAATAAAGTTAATTATTCGCTATCCATCAATTAATTTCCGGAACAAAAAATATTTTAATAATCCGCATAACAAGTGTAGTGCATTTTTGATTAGAGACATTTCTAGAGGCAGATACATAGGTAATTATTTTTAATAAGTCAAATTGGATCATCAAGACGTTACACGTGAATGAAGATACAAGGGAACACAGAGTGTCAAATAAAATTTTAAGCCCATTTTCTTGAAACAAGTTCCGTCATAACAGCATAAAATTATTTTTTCGTCTAAATGTTAAACAAGAAAACGATTCAGGGGTTGAAAATGCGCTTTAAGGTGCAGTATATCAATTGAAAGTGTTGTCCTACATTTGGAACCATTCAGACCTGCGAGTTTCGATGTCTTCTATAAATGTACAGTAGCTGAACCCGAAAATTGACTATGAGTGACTTTTTTTGGTTCGCTAAGTGAAGTTTCTGGATTTTATTCAGGTAGAAAGACTAAAGTTTCAAGCAAATTGATTCATCTTATATTTGCGCAAATGGGCATATAGCTGTTTTTCAGTATAACGTGTTGAGACAATTGTTTGCCATCAAAAAGCTCTTGAACAACTTGTTAAAGTTTAATCGTGAGATGACAGGTCAGTGTCATTAGTAATTGAATGTTTTAAAATGTCACTAACATGATGCATCTTAGGTCATATTAATTTACATTAGTTAAATTCTTTCACATACTTCACCTTGTCAAAGTTGATGGCTGTGAAAAGATAAGTTCCTACTTCATTTCTGAACACATTTTCCACGATGGGGATCTTTCTAACTGACCCATTGAATTCGAGGTTCACTTATCACCTATTTTTTTTTTTAAATCTTTTTTTTTGGGGTTGAAAAGGTCATGATTTATTAACCGAACATAGAACATTACAATGAATCAATGACTAAATGTTATGTGCATTAACGGATATAATAAACATTTAATAATGTATTCACAGACAGCGATTTTCATAGGGATGCTCAACTCAAGCATCAACTCAAAAACAGTATATTAGGATTTTAAGGTGTGACCATCCACCACTGTTTGCTTCCAGCTTTGCAAATGGTCTGGTTATTGTTAATTTTGGAGTCTAATGTCTATGCTCTCACTATTTGCTCGAATTGCAAATTGCAAACAGTCCCAGTAGAAAATAAATCGACATAAAGTACCATTTGCTTTGTGCTGAAAATAATCAAGGTAAATTATTTCAAATAATTTCTGGCACAAACGGTTTTGGGGTTTAGTTTGAATATGGGCATTATTGAAGACCAGATATATGTCCTCATAAATCACTGCATAGCACGCATTTAGTACATGTAATAGGCACTTGTTATGTATATTGTAGGTCTGACAGCCTTTTGACTTGAAGTCTTCTTCCCAGCGCAGACCCGCTCTTTCTAGTAGATTGCTGGCATATGACCACATATCATTAAAGAAGGGACACATTACATAATGTTTTGCTGGAGGATTTATCTTGTGGCAGAATGGACAATTTTTGTGATTGCTTAATCCCATTTGGAGAGCCATTGCAGGAGTACATAGGGCTCCATGCCAAATTTTCCAGGTGATTTCCTCTTCTTTGAGACTTTTGCAGAGCTTAAGATTTTGCCATGGATGTAGCTTCATCTTGGAAATTATTTCAGAGTTGAGTCTGAAAGACGGTAATTTCCAAAGACATGCCGAATAAAGAGTCTTAGTGCTAATGTGTACATAACACTGGTCCAAATCATTGAAGATTGCATAATGTTTAGTACTATCTTTGGCTTTTAGTATATACCCATACAAATCTTTATATTTACGTTTGATCAGATCCAGTGATCTTCTTTTGTAGGCGGGAAAGTAGGCACTTACTTGAGGGTCAATTAGAAGGTCCGCAATGCTGGATATATCAATCTTTCTCAAGAACTGATATTCTTCCGCGGATACGTAATGCTTACAACTTATGGTGTACATTTCTTCAGGCGAGATGTTTATAACTATTAGTCTGGTGGTTTTGGCACTGTTAGTTATATTTGTGTAAAAACTATTTGTATTTTGAGATTCACCATTTCGCAAGTAACCGGTTATTATATTTTGTGCCTCTTGCTCGAAGTATGTATTGTAATGACCGTTGTAGTGTACTATGGCTTGACGGACACGAAAAACTCTGATCATGGCGCGTGGGTTCTTGATATTCAGTCCTCCAACTATACTGCTTTTATATATGAACGCTTTTTTCACCCAATATTTTCCTGAGCTCCACAGATATGGCTCTATTGAGTCTGTAATTCTACTTAGAAAGTCTTCCGGTGGATCCAAAACTTTCAAACGAAACCATAACACTGGTATAATGAACATGTTAAGAATCTTTGCTCTCATAAGGAGATTTGCGTTTGGGAATTTGTTTTCATAGAAGTTGATTTTGGACATGAAAGCATCACCTATTGACAACTGATTGAATATTCACTCTTCCTTTCTTTCTTTGGATCCTATTCGAATATTTTTGTGAAGTCAGTTGCTGGTATCCGCGGCTACTAGCATTCTTCACCGCTTGGATGTACACAACAAGTATGACCTTCTGGTTGCAGCAAATTCGGTAAATATCTATAAGTATAGATAGATATAATACTACAATTACATATCTATGCCGTAGCCTTATCGACCAGTTTGATATTTAGTTTAAAATTTGTATAATGAATTTATTTGTTCAATGTTTGGGAAAATCGGCAGCTCACAGGAAACCCCGATACATTATCGTTTTATGCAGAAGGTTGCAAATTGTATTTGTATTTTACCGTGTAATGATATCATCTTCGTATCCCCGATCTTCTATGAACTCTTCCCTACTATCGTTTCAATACTTATGTACGTGGGCCATTCTTTGATTTTTTATGTACAAATTGTACACCATGTTATACAGATAGTAGGTAATGTGAACTTTAAGTCACTGGGCTATGTCAGGCACTGGGTATGATGTCTTGGAAGAGACAGATAGAAAAACTTTGGGAATCAAATTTGGGAGTTTATGTACTACGTCGTTCAACGAACTACTGTCTTGACCTTGACATTCTGTAACTTGACCATTCAGTTGTTATACTTCTTTATTCATTTGGTTGTTAGGTTTTGCCAAACATGATTACATGACGTGGAGATGTTCTCATTAAATGCATCACAAAAACTTCAAAAGTTCCAAAAATGTACTTCCAAGTTACACATTGCAAAATATGCACCTAGCCCATAAGTCTGCAGCTGCTAAGGACAACATATTGTGTTTTTAGAATTAAAAATTCAATTAATTATGATCCACTTTTAGCCATTGTTAGCAATAATAGTAATATATGCTTAAAATTAGCATGGATAGATGGTTATGTGCATACGTACATACATGTGTAGCTGCATCTATAAGCTCTTGTAAGGTCACATAATTCGTAACATAATTTGCTCCGCATATTTTATAATGATAGATGCCTCTATTCAATGCATTGTTCATTCTTCAGCTAGGCTACATTTTTATAATAAAGGTGTTTCTCAGTGCAAAAATAAATCCTTTCATTCAAATACGAACTGAATGCAATAATTATTTAACAGACTATAAATTACACATATTAGAAATTATGTGTAAGTTCGTTCACAAAGTGTTACTCATTCTTTACACTAGTACCATACAAAACCTCAGCAACGCTATAAAATTTCATAACAAGGGTACTAACAATATCTATAGTTAATGTAACGTAAAATAGTAGCTAAAACATCATTTTATTTAGGGGGAAAAAAGGTTTTCATTATTGTATGGCACTGCAATAATTAAATTTAAGTATATAATTTGAATATAACCAGTGGTACAAATTATACTTCCAACTATAGTCGTGTCCATCATGCCATACAGTGAGACTCCAAGTTACCAACTCCCTCGACACTTTGTAAAAACCATAGAAGAGAAGTACAAAAATTGCAGTACTTTTGAGGTCACAAGAGGCGATCCATCAGTCTCATTAGTAGAATGCCACCCTGATGTATGCCATACAGACTGTGTTTGCAATCATTACGGAAGTAGTGGATCTTGCATGATTGACTCGACAAAAATTCAAAAACACTGTGTATGCAACTACTGTAAGTTTTTGTTCCCTATTTTCATTACTCTAATATTTTAGAAAGCTAGAGAATTAATGAAAGTGATAATGTTTGATTGTTTTGAAGATGCCTACGATAACATCTTGTTGATACCACCGAATATTTGCCGTCAAATCAGGAAAAGTTTCTTCGGAGAGTCCCGAAATGCAGAAAAGCTGGGTTGCAATCGTATCTGTCGAACAGACTGCATCTGCAATCATGGCGCAAAAGATGGCATTTGTGCAGATCACTATTCAATGGCGTATTGTAGATGCTTGTATTATGATGATTAGTAGAGACGCCTGTCGGAGTTATCCATTCAAGCCACTTTTTTTGACTCCACCAAAGTTCCTTACTATCTTTACTGCTCTAGGTATACTCGGCGCTACGCCGTTGTGGTTGAAGGCACATGTATACATATACAGTCCTTCAGATGAATAACATTATTAAAATAATTACTCTATTTACGGTTAGAATATCCATTGTAACTGCAATGATTGGCACGAGCCAGTTTTAACTTTCCGAAGTCATTTTTTCCGGGTCAGTAAAGTAAATGGGTCAGCTTATAGGCTGGAGCCTTATCCAAGGCACACCATGGAAGTAAACATTTTCTAATTAAAATAATAATTTGATCTTTAGTAAGGATAATTAAGTTCTGTAAGGCCTTATTTTGTGCAATTTCTTATATTTAAGCAACTAACTGTAATCGTTTTTTTTCCTACTTAAGTAGCACAACACACAACAATAATAATTACGGGATTTAAGGCTACACACATGGTTTCGTAATGATATTAACATTACGTAACTGTAACATGAACATTATTATTAGAGAAGAGGAAGTTGCACTTGTCCGTCCATGATATTTCCATTAAAGTTTGAGTACTGTTTTATTTTACAACTTTGCGTTTGCTACTCACAATCAGGGATACTGCATATATTTAATTCTTGAAGAAGTGCAGATACCTCCTTCCGCAAAAAATGTTAAGCAAAAGAACTCTGGGCGGTTTGAAAGTATTTTTCACATGGCAATACCATTTGAAGATAGGACCATACATTTGGAACAAAGAAGAGCCAGGTATCTCAATAACTTCGTCAAAGTTTCAATGGACTTGTCTTGTACTAACTATGGGGTACTTGACATGGACAGCGGGCTGGCATGTTTTGGATTTCATACGTGGATTTGTAGAAAAAAGACAAGTTTCCATGACTGTCAAGGTGATTGATATGGTGATGACCCAATGGGCTGTGGTGGTTGTTGTATTTCACTACAACATGTTTCTCCTATTAGAGGACATCTGTGAGTTCTTAAACAACTTCCTCAAGTTTAATCGCGAGGCAGCAGGTTAATAATTTTCTTGTAATTTGAATTTTTGAAAATTTTAAAAAGCCCCACCTGTGAATTAAAAAATAAAGGATTGTCATTATTGTAACAACACTATTGTTATTTCGGAGAAAGTCAAATTAATATTTAATGTTACTAATGTTCTTGTAGTCACATTCATGCAAAAGATCCACCCTTTGAAAGTTGATGGATGCGAAAAATTGATCTGGGGTCTGCTCATCTCCTCAGTTTTCAACAATATTCCACTCGTTGGCATATTCGTAATGAACCCTCTGCACACGAGGTTCACTTATCACCTTTTGGCCGACGGAGAAACATTCACCCCATTTTTGTGGCTGTGGTGTGTTTTCGAATACTATTATCTTGTGATCTGCTTTTACCCGTGGTTGCTGGTCTTCATTATCATCTGGACATATACCAAGAGTACGACGTTTTGGTTGCAACAAATTCGGTACCTATATCATTATAACGTATTTTAAAAAGCACATAAAGGAACTCCTCTTACTTAACTTCGTAGTTCAATTTTTCCTCGTTGATGGTCTGCAGGTTCGGTGGAAATAAAAAATTTACAGAAAATCCCAAAAAAGTAATAAACTTTTTCAAGATGCTGCAAATTTTAAACCTTCAGTTCAACACCTGCTTCTCCCGTCTTGTGTTTCCGACCTTTTTAATTTTTAACATTTCCAGTCATGTAATGTGCATTCTAATTGCTTTAAAATGTTATGAGTCCATTCCCATTTTACATTACGTAATATTTCCTGCATGGACTGTCATCTGGTTTATCCTGGAGTACCACTTGTACACAATGCTGGGTAACGTGAATTATTGGTCGCTGAATTTTTTCAAAACTTGGAGTAGCGTTATGGGTGTGAAAAGTAGAAAAACATTGAAAGCTTTACCCCCTTTAGGGATCAAAGTCGGGAGCTTATACATTGTTCGAAGAACGACTCCAATGACCTTGACCCTGATAATATGCAATTTGGCAATTCAAGCTTTACTTTTGTACTAAAAATAGATGTTTACACGTAATAGTGTAATGTTATTCTTTCTACTAGTCCAGCGTTCACATGACGGCTGGCCATTTTTATCATTCCTCCGTAAATTCTTGATATGACACTGACACATCTTAACATTCTGGTTTTCCTCACTTAACTAGAAAATTCGTTTAGCATGGTAGTTTTAGATTATTACAATACGGTGTACGTGCACTCGATAATTTGATCGTGTACTATAATTTGCAATTTGAATATATTTTCAATTTCTATTGGGGATATGTCAAAAGGTCTCACTCTTAGCAGAAATTGCAATTTCATATATCTACCTATACATATTTACTACAAATTTGGCTGGAATTCTCAACATAAATAACATGCGTTGCAACCAGTGATGGGAGCAAGCGCTATTCTATTCTACTCTATTGTACTTTTCAACAGTTGCCGCCTCTATGACACTCTACTCTACCAGCGGTTTTGGATAGAATAGAGGACCTCTACTGCTATTATGTTTATCTGACTTGCTAGCTATTATTCTACTCTATTATGTGTTAAAGTTATTGTCGCTACTCTACCTCTACTCTATTCTCGAAATTTGTTTTGGCTCTGCTAGCTACCACTACCTCTACCAAAAAAATACAGTATTTACAGAGAAATTCATGGTGTTTTAGAATAAAGTAGCAGAATGTTATATAAACAGTAATGAAGTTAGAACCAATAGTCCTCACTTGTACCTATAAACGGTTCATTAAGAATCTGAATTATCATTCAATTTCTACCAGGGCTGGATATCGGAATTCGAATTGCATATTGCCCCGAAAACTTTGACCCTCGTTTGTATTCAAATGGTCATTTTCCATGAGTAATTGTGAGCAAGAAAAAATAGATCACTGATTTCTGCTAGTTTAACGTTAATATTGAGGCTTTATTGAATACAATAAGATCAGTACCCCATTAGTACAGCTAAAAAATTACCACAAGCTAAATTAGATAAAAGCTTAAAAACTAGCGTGTTTATAAAGGGAATTACGTGGTTATGACATTTGGTTATGTATTTCCAATTCCCTTCTATTGCATTTGCAGCTACAAAACACGTTCATGAGTTACTGTAATGATGAAGTGAAGTGAGGTTGTATATACGGACACCAGATGTCATTCCGAGTATTAAATTGGGTGTTCAGGGAAATGGTAAATTTATGTATTACTTCTTATTACTATAAGCTTACTACTACTACTACCTCTACTCTATCATTAGAATACGATGTACTGTTCTACCTCTACTCCTACTACTGGTATCTAAATTGGGACCCTAAATAACGCTCCTCTACTCACTTAATTTTATGTTAGCCTACTATTTTCCTCTACCTCTATTATGCTAGAATTTCTGTATACCTCTACTACACCTCTACTGATGTTTTGCTGATTTTAACGACCCTACTCTATTTCTACCACTACCTCTATTTTCAGTAGAGTAGAGGTCCCAGCACTGGTTGCAACTAGCAGAGCTTCTGCCGGGGACAGGGACGTCCCGTCGGGACACTGGACGGACCGGGACGGGACGTCCCCGGGGACAAAATAATCGTCCCCATGTGGTATTCGGGACGGGACGGGGACAAAAAAAATTGTCCCGATTATATCAGGGACGGGACGGGGACAAAAAAAATTGTCCCGATTATATCAGGGACGGGACGGGGACAAAAAAAATTGTCCCCACTATATTCGGGACGGGACGGGGACAAAAACAATGTCCCGATTATATTCGGGACGGGACATGCTTTTTGGTCGTGTATATAACGGGACGGGACTAGCACGCATAGCAGAACAAGGATAACGTTTCAGCTTTAATGTTCATGAGTAAACTATTCTGTGAACACTATTTCACCGAATGTAAGACATTCGATTTTAGGTTGTAGAAAATGAGTCTTGTTGCTCAAAAAGTTAAGGAAGAATCTTGGAGCCACGATTCAATAAATGTGTTTTTTATGTGTTTGGTACAAATATATTTTGTACGAAATTTTCCTCATGTTCGGATTTTCGCTATGAAAATGTCGACAACTGTTTTCAGTAATTATCGGGACGGTACAGGAATTTTGTTCACATGACACGATTTTCGGGACCGGGGACAATATTTTTTTTTAATTTTGGGGACGGAACGGGGGCAAGGTTGTTGTCCCCATGTCCCGACTTTCGGAACGGGACCGGGGACAACGTTTTTTAAAAATTTTGGGGACAGGACGGGGACAAGATTATTGTCCCCATGTCCCGACTTTCGGGACGGAACCGGGGACAACGTTTTTATAATTTTTTGGGGACGGGACGGGGACATGGTTTTTGTCACCGTGTCCCGATTGTCGATACGGGACTGGGGACAAAGGTTTTTAAAAAAATATCGGGACGGGACGGGACGGGACGGGACAAGAATTTTGTCCCCAACAGAAGCTCTAGCAACTAGCCTAAATTATTGTAGGTATTTCAATTTGCCACAAAGCAGTTATATGTATATATAATTATGTATAATTACATGTAGAGTAGGTACAATTGTTACTGTAATAAAATTATGCTAAGCACCTTAAAACATCAATCAGGCCTGGCCTCAAGTTCGGTTCAACTCATGATTCGCACTTGAACTTGACCCGAACTTGATTATATCACCATAATTAAGATCCGAACTTGAACTTGATTTTTTAAAAGTAGGTACGAACCGGAGTAATCAAGTTCACATAATCAAGTTAATTTCGGCGAACTTGACCATGAATGGAACTTGACCATGAACTTGACCATGAACTTGACCATGAACTTGACCATGGACTTGAATTTCTAGTTATAGTGTTGTATGTATACTTATAATTAGAAAGGCTAACAAACTACCTGAGATTTAATTTCCATTTATTTTTTAAAATTGAATATCAAAATTTAGAAGTAATGATTGATAAAACTTATAATAAGAGAATATAAAAATAACTAGATTTCCCGTAGAATTTTTTGAATGATGCATGGATTTCATCAAAATTGGTTTGAGATTTGAATTTCAACCATCCCTTCAAGCACAGACAAACACAAATGATGTATTCTAACATTCTTTTATAGGAGTTAGTAGGTCTGTGCCAGGACAACTGAAACAGGTATATATATATATATATATATATATATGAATACACTTACGAGCAGTGTTTGCAGATGTATTTTTTTGTAGAATCGCAAAATGTGAAATGCTTGTGGACCTTAGGTCATTTTTTCCGGCTACTTGATGCAGTTAGACTTCCAGGATCAGCATCTTCTTCGCACTGTTGAGACTTTTCAGATGTGCTCATTTTCCAGTTGTTTTTAAAATATGATTATTCAAAAATTTAAATCAAGTTAAAATTGAAAAGATGTTGTGAAGAAGAAAATACAACAGGATTTAGCTTGTAATATTTGAGCCCGGAGCACGTTGCTCGTTGAAAACACAGAAATACCGGTCTAGCATTTGCACGCGAAAACGCTGTGATTTAAATTAGCGTTTACAGCTTCAGCAAGGACATCTGCATAAGAATGATTATCTACATCGTATTATATGAGTATAAGAACTTGACCATGAAAAGTCAAGTTCATGTTCATGGTTTTGGGGTTATGTGATCCGAACTTGATCATGGCATTGATGTCAAGTCTATAATGAAGACCTGACGATGAACTTGATTCGAGCCTTAAAATCAAGTTCAAATTTCATGTTGACCCGAACTTGAGATTTCAGTGTCAAGTTCAAATTAACTTGTAACCCGAACTTGACTTGAACTTGAACTTGACCCGAACTTGTCAAGTTTTACTTGAACTTGAATGCCAGGCCTGACATCAATGTTTTGTCAGCCAATGTATCTTGATTTTATGCCTATGTTGAGTAATTACTTGATTTCATAACTTATTTTTACTCCAGCAGTACATCGAAAGCAATTATTTAGCTAGTAATACCTTAACTGCAATGTACCCAAAGGTAAATCTAAAAGCCTGAAATAAAGAAAATGCCCAGACATAATAACAGTAACTGTTCTTGCTGCTTTCGAAGGTGAAATAATTAGTCCTGTACTTGTAACGGAGGATATATAATTACTTTTAATAATTGTATGGCACTAAAATATTACAGGATTTTACGAAATAATGAATAAAAGGTAGATCCAGAATCGTAAAAGGCATAAGTCATTACAGCACGTGTAGCATAAGTAATTAATCAAAGGCAGAAGGTATTAGAAAACATAAGTATATTAGTCAAAGATATGAGGTAGTAAAGACATACATAAGTATATTAGTCAAAGATATGAGGTAGTAAAGACATACATAAGTATATTAGTCAAAGATATGAGGTAGTAAAGACATACATAAGTATATTAGTCAATGAAATGAGGTAGTAGGAGACATAAGTATATTACTCAAAGACGTGGGGTGGAAGAAGATTATAGCATGCACATATAATTACTTATTGTATAAAATGGAAAGGTATACATATTCATTGCATCATGACTCATGGAACTTTCAATCAAAAATCAATGAAACTGCAAACTGCAACTACATGCTACATGTGCTAAGGAAGTCGAGCCGAGTCAAAAATTTCTGGGAAATTTTATTGGCTTCTAAACGACCTGTTAAACAAGCACCAACGTTGACAAAAATTCTAGAATAATTGTCAGCAAATATTTATATTGTTGTCAAGAACCTTGAAAACAGACAGCAAGGTTGGGGAAATTAATTTTTAATAATTAAACAAACGTGCGGAAAAGAAGTTTCTGATCTAAACAATTATGTACTATGGACGGTCTCGTGTTGTTCAAAAATAATTTTTTTGGGGATTCATTTGAGTCAAACAATTTATTTAAAAAACTAAGGTCTCAGGACCTGACATGTGAGGCAAGATAGAAAAAAAGAAAAAGTAATCATTTTTAGCCGAACTCTTTAAACAATTTCAATCAATCTTTTCCTCACAGCTCTGGTTCCTCAATTTTTTCATAGGAATACGTTGTTAGGCTTAAATGAATCCCAATAAAATTGGTTAGAAACGCAATGCTCTATAATATTTTTATAAACGACAGACCGTCCATGAGAAACTTGCTGTATTAGAAGCTCTGCTTTTTCGTATAGCTCGTTTAAAAAACAATGAAATTTTCTAAACATTTATAGTCAAAAGATATTTTAAAAACATTTATGAAAAAAATGAAAAAAATCATGCTTTTAAAAAAAAGTGGTCAATGTGTCTAGAGTATGTGAGCTAAAAGAATGGAGCAAATTTAGAAAATTCTGAAAGATAATTCGCTAGAAAATGGGGTGCTCAACTATGTTTTGACATTGGCCCTTATAAGGGTTGATGGGGGAAAGGTTTGCAAGCAGACCTGAGCAACTGCTGGCAGGATTGAGCCCCATTGACGTCCTGAGATGAAGGGAGGTGGTACGCCCCAGGCTATTTCTTAAATACGGGCTTTAGAGGCTCGGAATTGATGCAAAATTGTTCACTGGCATACTAGGAGCTTAAATTAATTTTTTTAAACCGATCGGGTAACATGATACCAGGCCTGGTTTTGGCCGCTTAGAAATGCATTACTAGAGTTGTTGTATACCGATTTGTACCAAATAAAATGCTTTTGTGCTTATAATCAAATTCCAAATCTAATTTTGGTAACTAATGTTTCACCCCGGCATCCGAAGCGGGCATCATGATGCCCGGAATGACTAATCGTTTAAAATTTGCCCCAAATCAATGTATTTTTTATTTTCAAGCACGGTGTCTATATAAATAAGTTATTATTGCAGTGCCCATATGGCTCTACCCGGGTAGTACGATACCCGGGCGTTGATGAAAACAACCAAAATCTCCAATAATTTAAAAACAGGCATTTCTTACGATACTAGATGGATCTAGCTTTAACTCTGATGAATTATCCATACCAGGTAACATAATACCCGGCAGAGCTAAGTTTTACTAAATAAATATATAATTTTTATTACTACTTTTATATTACAATAAAACCTACCTGCAGTAATTGCACTGGAATGCTCAAAATTCATTTCGAGCGTTCATTGGTGCTTTGGAAATGATTGCAGTTCAAAAACCTCAAAGTACCCGGGTCCACACGTTTAAATATGGGTCATTCAACAGTGTGGACCTGTTCCTATTGGGAACACACAAACAGGAACGACTTTCGTTCCTGTACCTGTTTGTGACTGTGGTCACGGGTTTCTGGGTACAAAATAAAAGTACCTGTATTGTTCCTGTTACAATTGGGAACTTTTAAACTGTACCCATTTTGGACCTGTTCCTGTCAGTGCTCGGCACGGGTACGAAAAATCGGTACCTGTACCCGTATCCGTACCCGAAGTCCGGGTATTTCAATAACTTGTATCTATACCCGTACCCAGGCGCGTAGCCAAGGGGGGGGGGGGCAAGGGGGGCAATTGCCCCCCCATTCGAAATAAAATACTCTCAAATCACTCAAAAAGTTAAAAATAAATCAGTCCATACCGAGACATGCAAACCTTTTAGTGATTTGACAGTACAATTTTTTTATTTGTAAAAAAAATCACTTCGAAACTCAACATATGCAGTATTCCATGTAAATATCTGTGTATAAACAGCATAACTCTAGAATCACCCACGAAATTTGCATGTTTCGTGTGAATGATTTATTACCCACGGCTCCTCCCGTCATTAATTGACCCATCCATACGCGCGAAAATCGTATCGCAATGTTTGTCCATTGCGAGAGCAAAGGATTTCTAGATCAATAAATTTATACGGAAAAGCATTTCGATTAGATTTTCGCGAGTATGGATGGGCAGTGATGCTCACACTACTCTACTTTTCCGTAGTGGTAGTGGAATAGTGGTAAAGTGTAGAGTATTTCTAATAAGTACATATATTAAGTAGTTATTGGTAGAGTAGCACCGCACTGAGATAGTTTCTGCTAGGAGTAGTGGTAGGTAGAGGTAGCGGTAGCGGGTTGCTATAAGTACTTATTAAAATAGCACAGTGTAGTTCCGTCAAATTATTGCAGTGGCAATAGAGTAGAGGTAGAGGTATAGGCATCAGTATTTCATACATAAGTAGTGCTAACGCAGTAACCGTTACTTCCTCAAGTGAAAGAGTGAAACGCACCAGTTATGTAAAATTAAATGTTATCCCTAAGCGTAAGGCGCATAAAATATTTTCGAAGTAATCATATTGGCACCCCCGGATGTTATTTGTTCTGACTCAGTCTAGTCTACCGTCTACCAGCATCAGTATCACCGGAATTTATGAGAATTTCGCCCATCGAAAGTCATTCGTAAAAATAAACTCATAGTATAGTACCTTTGCCGTGTTCCACGCATTAGGTTATTATGTATCGTTTGAAATTTCCGCTTATTAGTGTCAGTTCAGAAATTTATTTCCATTGTTGGAAGCTAGAAGCTATCGATATGGACAAAAGGTGTAAGAAAGTGGCAACGGACTGTCCGGTGCTAAATATAACAGTTGAACTCAGCTCAAATCAAATGGTATTGCTGAACAAACCCAAAAACAAACGAACAATGAAGGACATTCTCGAAATTCAGGGTATTTATGGACGATCCAAAGAAAGTTTGATCAGCCGAAGCCGGGAATTAAAGAGAAAAATTCAGAAAACCAATTTCAAAGGTAGATTACAAATTCTCGCTTTCTAATAAATTTTTGAATTTAATATACGTCCAGCCTTATGGGAAAAATTCAACAAGCCTCCCTTTCTCTAATAAATAGTACTAGTACTTCCATAACCAGTTTTAGAGTAGCACCGGGCAGACCGGTGGTAATTGGCTGTTTTGACATATGTAGGGCTGCTCGGTTTGTTAGCAAATGCTGGTAATGAAATAATTTCTGAGGCATTTTGTAATCTGAAATGGATGGAGAGGTACTACATTTTTAGTGTTAATTTTGTATGGTTCTAACGTTTTATTAAAAACTACTTTTAAAATTCCAACATCTTGCGTTAGCCAAGTGTAGAGTAGTGGGTGGCGAATATAATTTTTTTAGAGTAGTGTTTCGGTAGTGGTTAGGTAGGCGCCAACAAAAGTACTGGTAGTGGTAGTGGGTAGTGTTTTGCGTAAATATAAATATGTTGTAATTTAGAGGTAGTGGTTTACACTGTCACATCTGAATTTTGTAGTAGTAACGGCAGGTGTAACTGGCGCATTTCTACATAGCGTATTTTAGAGTAGTGGGAATTCGAATGAGCATCACTGTGGATGGGTCAACTTTTGACGGGAAGAAGCCGTGGGTAATAAACCATTCAATAAAGAGACGTTTTGGGTGATTCTAGAGTATATTTTTATTGTGTTCATCCTTGCTTAGCGGGTGATTTGAATGCATTGCGAAATCCCGATTTCACTTTGACCTTTGCCTCGTCGATTTGACTTCAACCTTCAACGGCAACAAAAGTATCGTAACAGCGGCTTTAAATATTTTCATATTAAAAGCTTTTAGCTTCTGTAACTTACACGCATCGCTTCGAGGGAATTTTTAAGCTGGATAGAATTATTAAATTAGTGAATTGTATTTAATTCTTCATTATGAAAAGGTCAAGCACGCCTGATATCCGCAGTTTCTTTTCGAAGCAAAGACGTGTGTCACAGGAACAGTAGGTTAAGCACCAGCTGAAACGATAGAAGCGAACCCAGGTCTCGAAATTCTCCGAAATCTGATCAAGCCCAATTAAAAATCTGGTCCAAAATTATTAAAATTTGATGGAATCGTAAAACGTGGAGAATTTTAAAATCTGAAATTCAGTTTGCAAAATTTGATGCGTTTTACATTCGTGAATTGGATTTCCCATAGAATGTGTCAGTTTACATATGTACGTTCTAATTAATGTTGCCCCCCCCTTGGCCAATTCCTGGCTACGCGCCTGCCCGTACCCATACCCGAGTATCCGGGTACAAATTTTTCGTACCCGTACCCGCAATTGTTATTTCAATCTATGTACCTGTACCCGTATTGTACCCGTACCCGAAAATACTCGAAAATAGTACCCATACTCGGGTATCTCAGTGTCGTACCCGTACTCGTACCCGGGTACTTTATCCAGATTTGTTTTAATGTAATACATAGTACGTTATATGCAATAATGTATGACACCTGAGTGGGTAATTTTGACTAGCTAGAGAGGTATTTGACATTATATATTTTTATTGAAGAGTAGAAAACTGTAAGCGTTTTTGATTAGAAGTAAAATTATCCCCATTTGATTGTTTATGGGCTGATGGGCGAAGTATTTTATAGCACCCAGTCCATATATGTACATGCATTTTTGGCTTGGGACTTGGCGACTCGATTTTTCACTTCTTGATTTATTCGGCCTTTTACATTAATTTTCTCACCTCAGTAGCTCTAAGTACATGTAACTCATTAATATCTTGTTACAAATATCCGCCTTTTCTTAATCAACTACCAATTACAAAAAATATCTTGCCATCCAACTCATCGGAACTCTAATTTTTAAATTGTATTCATTGTGGCTAATGAAGTATCATGTGCATACGTGTCAATCAGACTATTTATGCAATAAGTAACAAATTACTACATTATGAAGACGTTTTGTATAAAATTTCGTTGAATCCTGTTCTCCACTTCTATTTTGATATTATTCCTCGTCTGTTTATTAATTATTCTTCCTAAAACCTGTTTTCATAAAAATATATATTATAGATATAAATACATATTTTAGCAACACAGTCTGAAATACAGTTACTGCATGTTGTAAGGTTAAAAGGGTATTAACAATAAGCTATATGCATTCAGAATTACTAAAAATACCGACAGAATTTTCCAACGGAAGTTCCATTATTTTCATAAAATTCATCAAAATGTCTCAAATCTCAACATATCCAAATACTCGGGTACAATGGTCCCGGGTACGGGTAAATGACACCATTATACCCGTACCCGGTGGGTATATACCCATTTTGAAATCCTTGTACCCGTACCCATACCCGTATCCGTACCCGAAATTTTGAGCCGACCAAAGTGTACCCGGGTAGTACCCGGAATTGTTCGGGTACACAAAATCCGTACCCGGGTAGTACCCATACCCGTACCCATACCCGTTTACCCGAGTATTACCCATACCCGTGCCGAGCACTGGTTCCTGTACCCAAATACCCGGGTTGGTCCTGTTCCCATGAGCTTCCCTACTGCATTCTACAAAAAATATACGATATTGAAACGTATCGTGAAAATAATTCAACTTTTGTACATCTACATGTTCTTTTAAGGGTTTGGTTTTGCACCCCAAGCCTTCCTAAACTGCAGCGTGTAAATTTCAATCTATAAATTTCTGCAGATATTCCTATCAAATGTACCAAAATTTAGAAAGTGTTTAATTAAGTTAATCCTACGTACGTCCACTTTTGCCCTTTCTTCGTAATATTAATTTGTATATCCGATCCGCATACTTTCGCTACTATTTTAACCAGTAGCTTAGTGTACACTTGGGATCGGAAATCCGTATTGAGTCTTCTTTGGGCAGACATTCTTTACTTAATGCCATGAATTTATTAAAGCCAGAATTGTATCCTCCTTCAGCATTTTCTAAAAACTTGAGCAACTCTGTTTAATATTGGTATACTGTCTTTTCATTTTTTATTTCCTCAATTCTCTCGCCCCGTATCTTATTTTCAAACGTAATCACAATTTTATATACACAAGTGAAGTTGCATCGTAATTAATGTGATGATCTACCGCTATGTAAACTCTGATCGGTAATGCTATTGTCACTAAAATCTATATAGGTACATTATCTTTGATTACTTCTGTCTTCTGCTACCTCATGCCTTTGATTATATATGTCTTCTGCTACCTTATGCATTTGATTATATATGTCTTCTGCTACCTTATGCATTTGATTATATATGTCTTCTGCTACCTTACGCCTTTGATCACGTGTAATTTGCTACCTTACGCCTTTGATCACTGCTGTATTTTGCTACCTTAAACCTATGATCACTGTTGTATTTTGCTA
Source organism: Allacma fusca (assembly GCA_947179485.1). Lineage (NCBI taxonomy): Eukaryota > Metazoa > Arthropoda > Collembola > Symphypleona > Sminthuridae > Allacma > Allacma fusca. The sequence goes on from OX359247.1 coordinate 42,411,307, forward strand.
CCTCAAGCCTTCGATCAATGTTGTATTTTGCTACCTTAAGCGTTTGATGACTGTTGTATTTTGCTACCTTCAGCCTTTGTTTGCTTATATCATCTGCTATCTTAAGAATTTGATTACTTGTGACATCTACTACCTTACGCCTTTCTTACTTCTATCTTCTGCTACCTTATTATATTACTCTATGTCTTTTGCTATTATATTTTCAGCCCATTGTCTTTAGCAGTGATACCCCTTCCGTTGGCCAAGATTCTACCTCACCTGTCCTAATCATACGATGCTGTAACGATTTACACAGAGTCCACTATTCGTTTTTGTTTCTCGGATTCTTTTATACGAGTTTTTTACTCACTAGATATGATATATATATTACAATATCTAGTAAACATTTAAAGCAATTGACATTGACACTACGTTACACACAGACTAAAACCAGACGCAGAAAGCGCCCCCTGTATTTTAATTTCCATTACCTGCTGGAAGAATATATTAATTAAACTAATTAAACTTTCTTTTGGTGTACGTATATCGTAAATATTACACTACTGTTTGTCCTTTACTTTATTCTTGTTGAGTAGCCATAGCTGGAATTAATTCGAATGGTTATTGGAATAATTATTTCTTTATGCATGTAATATAATTACACATAACTGGTTCTGGAGCCTTGTGTTGAACAAACTTTCCGTCCATTCCAATATTTCTGATGCACATACAATCTATAATCTATATTCCTAGGGAGTAAGTCTCAAGTAAATAATAGACAACCATTAGCTAAACTGCTAATCATGAGCTGTATAAATGAAATAAACTGCTTCCCATATAGAAACATAAGCAAGCGCAAGACCTCATTTCTGAAAATAGCTTTCAGGCAGTATTGCTTGTGAGCTAGTGGCCCAAAATTGTCCCCTACTGTATTTTCTAAAGTCTGTATATGGGCAGCCACTGACTAAGTTCTTATTACTTGTGTGAATCCTTTTTGTGACCTTTTTCTGTTGTAAATAGGCTCATCGCCAGTCAGTATGAACAACACTTGAGAGGAAATTACTAGCTGGAGATGGGAATGAAAGCTACAAAAGATTTGATTCCTGACTCACCTCACTATTTAATTGTGCCAGGAAATTCTAAAATAAGCTTCGAATTTGCTGCAAGAACGATCATGGAATCCCAAAGAGGAACTGTGAAGGCAGTTTTGGAGGGGATTGAAACACCCAGGCAGAGTGCAAAGGTGGAGAAGAGTTTTTACAAGGTCGTCCAACAGATACGAAAACGACGGGATATCGAGCTGCAGAAGTCAGAATACAGGGACAGAAAAACTGAAGGAGCTAAAATAATTCAAGTTTTACCCGGGCGTTAACAATTATTATAATGATCACTCCTAGACTCAACTTCCTAAAGTGAAAATACAGACATAGATAGGAATGCTAGCGGTGTAGCTATTTTCAAGACGAATAAACAATTCTATATTTTAATAAACAATATATAGACTCACTGGCAGTTTATCAGTTAAATATTTACACGGGAGTGCTGCTGACTGTAGGAGATTCTGTCTTTGTACATTAGTAGATACAGTAAACATAATTTATCATATCGGTAAATACATCACTCGTATTGTCGTATTCCTGTTAAAAACTTAATTCTGTCCCTGTACTCCTGTGGACGATTCCACATGTACATCATTCCATCTGTCTGCCTCTTAACAAAACATAATTATTACAGTTGTTGTAACATATATATACTTCTAGATGTAAGAATTTCAAGTTGCAATTATCTGCTGTGAAAGTTACTTGGTACTTGCTGTTTATAACATACATGTTTGAACATAAAAGAAATCAAAAATCAAGGGTAACTATTATGTGAATAAAATAATTCCCTGAGTCAACCAATTAGCGTAATGGGAGAGATTTTTATCTTTATCATTTAACAAATTAGTTTAGTGACTACAGTAAGCATAAACATGCATTCAAACAAAAGAGCCCATAAGCCACACGGTGTTTATTTGCATTGAATTCTGAAACGATACAAACCACTGAGAAATAAGTTTGTTGCAATTATATTACCGGTTTTGATTGCTTCAAAAACTGTCATTGAACATGTATGAATAAGCAAGAACTAACTACAACATTCACTACAACAAAGAGTCATCATTTGAGCTGGGCACGTAGCAAACTTGCCCTTTCCCCAACACGCATTATTTTCGATTCTCTACTTGATCCAGTACTCCTAATATGGATAATGGATATCGATATCAATTCAGAAATTTAAAATAAAACGAACGGATGTGTCCTTGCACGACTAATTCTAAGCTTAGGATTTGAGGAATTTGGATTTTTACTAAATACTGAGAAGGCATTTACAACAGAAGGGTTCAGATCCCGAAGTTTCAAACGTTTAACCACATGAATGTTAAACATTGAGCTGCCGTTGGTCGAACCTTCGGATCCAGATCCAAAAGCATCAGCAGAAACTCTTCGAACTTAACTGCATCATCGATAGCCCAACCAAAGAATTCTGTTAATCGTTGACTTATGCTCCACTGAACCAAGTCACGGGTCTTCGTGTAGAGCAGCTCACCTGCAAGTTTAATATTTGTATTTCTAATAACACTTTAAGTAATAAGCTGTTCAAATAAACATGTTGCCAGGAAATTGACCTTCAGGATCAAAAAGTTCTTTGCTGTACTTTCCAGCCAAAGCTTGGTCCACAGGAAAATGTCCCAGAAGTCCAGTGATCAAAGCAAGGTGGCAAGCATCATGATCAGCTAGTTTTGAAGTACACTTGCATGGATTGAACAAGTATGAACCTGTCGCTAACTCGAATGCCTGCAATACCTTAGTTTATTAACTACAACCACATCACAATCACAACTAAAATTGAATAGACTAATGATGAGTTTTCTATTCGTACAAACCAAGCAAGCAACGCTCCACACATCAGCTGTGCAATTGAAGCTGGATCCGATTATTATTTCAGGACAGCGATAAGCTCGAGTTTGAATGGTATGCTGGAAATGTTTGAAGTTCGTCCCCTAAACATAAAAAATATCGTGTCTAGATTTTTTTGGCTAGCCGAGTAAGTAAATCAGAAAATTAGGTAACTATATACTATGCATCGTAGTGCGTTCCCAAAATCAGCAAGTTTAATGTTAATTTCGGAATCTTCTGTTGTGTGGAGCACTTCAAAGGAAACAGGACTTCCTTCCCCAGATGATCCATTTTCACATCGTTCCGGAGCAGAAACCAAAACGTTTTCAGGTTTAATATCACCGTGCATGATATTACATTTGCAATGTAGGTACACCAGTCCTTCCAAAACCTAGTTTCAAAAAATTAATAGAAATACCCACACCAAGAAAGGCGTTTCTAAAATTTTAAAGAAACTTTTTAAAGAAATAAAGTGGTGAATACAAAACAAAGTAATCAGGTGCTGGTACAAATTGAAAATTCTGAAAAACTGAATTTGAAAATAACTACACCAACATAGCACATTCTTCTGTCAATCGTCTCATTTCTGAGCTTCTTTGCAAAAACTTGTATTTTTTGGGGTTTTGTAAAAGTTTTGAAACCGCATGGATTGTTTTTTCAGTGTGCAAAAGTTAACTACTGCAGCTTCTTTGAGATACAAGAAAATGTTTGAAAGTATTTCTCATTAACGAGCTCTAAGCTGTGAAAATAATTTAATTTATACGAAGCATATTTCCAGTATCCACTAGTCTTTGTTTCAGGGTTTATTAGCCGTGTTTCGCTTATGCCTCTATAAGAATATCGACCGATAAGTAAAATTCTTAATAAAAGTTCATAACATAAAATTCACATTCGGATTGACCTATTACGTGCAACGGTAGCTATTCCATACCCAGATGGTGCCAATTTACAAATCTTTACCTGACGGGTAATACGCTTGACCATTGGAATGCCGAATGTTCGCCTGGCGACGCTCTTTCCCAACGATTCGAATACCAAGCATCGGTGCTCGGCTGGTCCGGCACCATTAACTCGGCTCACTGTGAACCAATTTCTGAATTTCACAATCCTCCTCAAGTTTGGATCGTTTTTATTCCTGTGACCCACATCCTGAATCTAGAGAAATGAGAAAATGAAGTATTTTCTAACAAAAATACTCCCAGTCCTAATAATCTTTTAATATGCTGCTATGTTTTTCTACAGTCACTTAAAATAGGTGTGGCCGTAGCTTGACGCCGGTTCGTTTGTAATCCCTACACGCTATCTGAAACCCAATCGCCACACAAACTGTTAGAAATTATTATTTCTGACCCATAAATCCCCGTGTATGAACATTATCGAGCGAAGTATTTATAAACACATCTAATCCCACGTACATATATATTAAATACGTTTGAAAAAAACCCATTGGTCTCAATCTCCACAATTTAGGAAAATTCAGTACATGCTGAAGGATCGCAGGAGCCAAACTAAACAAGGGCATTAACAGTCCCGAAAATTCTTAAGAACGAACGGATTACCCAGTATTGCTCGTGTATACAAACCAGTCCCAACATCCCTGGGTCGATACTTCACAAGCCCAAAACACACAAGCCATACCAGTAGCTAGCCCCCACAGCCACATGTCCACGATTAGCTTTACAATCAACTCATACTTATAATTAAATGTAATACCAATTCAAACCTAATTAAACTGTAACCGAACACTATACAAATGGATTCACAAACCAGTTTGTGCACACGAACTTCCCATTTCGCCGATGCAGTATCCTGCCCACCGCTCTTGATGACTTTGATAGCTACCACAGAGCCAGTCCTAAAATAAAAGCGAACACATTCAACACATCTTTAACACTCCTCCCAAAACTTGTCATCAAGAACCCCCAAACTGTATTCTTATTCTTCATAGCTTTTACTGATTCAGGCTCACTCTCAGGAAACATAAGTATCATCCTTAAATTCTTCCCAAGAACTTACTTCAGATCCTTGCATTGCCACACAGTCGAAAAGTTACCATAGCCCAGCTTCCTCTGAATCAAGTACCTTCCAGTCAGCACCCCTCCAATAGCCACCGGGTAGTTCACCAATTTTTCCAACACGACTTTGTTTCCTAAACACAAATATTTGATAGCATGAACCCTATCCTATACCCATAGTGAAATTCGTCTCCAAAGTCCTAAATATTAAAAAGTACTATACCAGCAATCCAGAATTTTAATTTCTTACTCACCTGAAAAACTGACGTCTTCCAATTTCTTTTGAATGTCCTCCATCATGAAATTGTCGATCGAGCTGTAATAACAAAATACATTAATTCAGTATGCAAAGAGCCAAAGATTAAAGACGACTGCACTCAGGTCATCAAGGTACAAAATTCACCAAAATGTATTACAGGTGACAGTCAGACTCAAAAACTCCGTTATTTGGTAATACTATATACAAACTACAATCTTTCTATTAATAAACTAAAAATATTCGAATTTAGGTTCCCAGGAATAAAAAACATTTGTGTACTTACTTGTAGTGTTGGCAGTTTCAAAAACACTGCCCTTCTTCACGTGTGACACCGTGACTGTGACTCACCCACTGTTGATTTTGTAGATAATAAAAAAATTTAGTTACGGGTATTTCATTTTCCACTGACAGTTGTAACCTCGGACGACGTAGATTGGGATCTAATTTAATACTATTTTAAATTTAATGCACATTCCTACTCGAATCCAAATGAAATGGGGAGGAATGCATTCCCGAATTCCAGTATCGAGCTAAAGAAAGAGATAACTACAGAGCTGTCAAGGCCAGTCCACACACAACGTGAAAGTAAACAGATGGAATTGTCTTGAACAAAGTGTCTCAGAGTCATTCATACACAGCACTGCTTCCTTCCCTACAATTTACAATGTCTAGCGCATGGAGTTTACTACATAGGGCAGGGCTAGGGCTTGTGTAAGGTTCCGTGAACAAATCACGCGACGAGGTACATTAGGATTGGAGCACGTGCAAGCAATAGTTAATAAGGCAAAGTGTTCACTGTTATTATCTCATAAATGAGCCTTAGCACACGACGAGCGAACAAATACCTGGATCACATGATGGTTATGGACAATAGTTTGACATTTTGTATTGTCATATCGGATTTTTTGACACATCATGGGTGGGCCAATGGATGTATAGAAGCGTATAGAAAAAATACTATGAGGGTGGTCCGGTCAGCTAATTTAATTTTAATTGAAGGTTGTTTGGATACAGTTAAAAATTAGGATTAGCATTAATGAGGATTCTATGATTTACTTCTTGGCTGCTTCTAAAACAGGGAGAGAAGGTAACTAAATATTGAGGACCGGTGGAGTTTACACCCGTTCTATGAGCGGTCCTAAGAATATAAAATTATCATGTGCATGGGTTTCGATTCTTAATATAACCAAAATTGTCGGCGTCAAAAAATCACCTTGGAACCTCCCCTGGAATGAAAATGTTGCAAGGGCAGGTGGCAGGTCATAATTTGTCATTTGTTATCAGGGTGCCGAGAAGTCCTGATTTGATCAGGACTGCCCTGATTCGACCTAGGGTCACCTGATGACCTGGTGAGATTGAATTTAGTCCTGATTTCAAAGTAGCTGACAAAAATATCACGTTGTTGCATTTTGGGGTAAAGTGACTAAAATTTGTCATTACTTTTCATACCAAGTCCATCACAATATTAACAGAAACTGTATACTCATATGTATAATCAATAATGCTTCCATGTATATAAAATGCGTTCAATAGTTTAATTTTGAACGGTTTAATTTCTTAATGATTGACACTGCATTTGTACAGAACAGTTCTGTAGTGCTGACTTACAGTTACCAATAATATTATGGTAATTGTATTAGACTACGGATATGTAGTGTGTGGTATCTAACAGTTCATGATATTTGTATCAGATACATGCGCCCATATTAAAAGTTTAATTAGAAGATTTCGTTTGGGGCAACTACGATAAGTGGCCCAAAGTTGAACTTTCCGAACTACGATATGTGGCCCCGAACTACGATAAGTGGCCCAAGTAACTAATAACAAAACAAGGGCCGGGGGAAAGGATGGTCCTTTGGTGGAAGGGTGAGGATTCAGGGGAAGGAAAGGCAACTTTCCGAACTACGATAAGTGTCCCAGCTTTGTAAATTGGATAAGTGAAGCGATATAATTATGAGGAGGGCATACCAGCTTTCCGGATTGAAAACCTAACCCCGTCGTTTCGGACGTTCAGGTTAGGTTATTTTAGAGCTGGAAAGGGGTGCCAATGTGACTGTGAAGGCCCCTTCGGGACCATCATAGTCACGGCACCCCTTTCCAGCCTAAACTAACCTAACCCTCACTGTCCTCAACGACTACCACACAGAATCGACACCTGGTCGGACAAGATGCAAGTGAAGGTGCAAAAACAAGAAAGAATGAGTTCGTAGTTGTGTCTAATTGTAAAAATAATGTATAATGTAAATAGCGAATAGAAGGATGAGAGTAAGTCACATTATGTATTAACTTGGCACTACGTGCCAAGTACTCCGAATTGCTTCGTTGGGGACGGATTTCGGAAAGTTGGGCCACATATCGTAGTTCGGAAAGTTGGGCCACTTATCGTAGTTCGGGGCCACATATCGTAGTTCGGAAAGTTCACCTTTGGGCCACTTATCGTAGTACAACCTTTCGTTTCTGGTTAAGATCGGTAAAAATTGTCTTTTTACATTTTTGGAATGACTTAGAATAGTTGTCTTTGAAGCAGCAAAGGAGACTTAAGTATTTTTGGTGCAACATCTATATATTTGATGCAATTATAAGTTGTGCTAATGATGGGATCACGGATTTTAAAAAGCATATTTTGACATAAAATCCTAAAACAAACGCAAGAAGAGTGAATCAATCTAATTTGTCTGCGTTTCAAGTATTTAAAATACGGTGATGACAAAACTGCAGCTGCCGAATTATCCCTGACGTATCATGGAGTAAAGTATCACCAACCTTCCAGAAGTTCGGACTGTCTTTCTCGTTTGGTGGGACAAATATTTCCAGATTCTAAAATAGTGGTTTCATTGACTTAGCTTTAGTTCAAAATGTTCTACAACCATTTTTACTCGCAGCGATGATAAATGAATAATATCCCAAGAATTTTCTGTAGAATCAGATGCAAGAAATAAAAAAACGGAAATGTTTTCTACCTGCTTTAAGATACTTTATTAGATTTTAATGAAGATCCAGAAGAATCAGGGAAGCTGTATTTTCTGTCACAGAGGAGCGCATTCAAAATTTTGTAACTATAGAATCAATAAGTTTTCTTCGGCAAGCCAAATATAAATTGTTAAATTGCATTGAATCGTAGCTGATTTTTTTAAACTCACTTACAATTAGAAGTTCTAATTTGATAATGAAATAATCTGGGCACCCAGTTTGTTACTGTACGGCAAACTAGGAAGTTTGCAAAAGACATTGACAGTACAGGGTGTTGCAGTAGCCTCTTCTCTAGCCCCCTAGGCCATATAAGGGGCAAATATGTGTTCTCCCGTTGTCAAGGCAATTCTATTTCATATTTTGCACAATTTGTTTGCACAGTTGATGTAGACATAATGTCAACGCTTGCTTGGGAATTTTAAGGATTATAGAACTTATATAAATTTTTATTCGCGGAATTTTTTTTCCCTAAATATGTTTTGACATTGCACACTTGTCCAAAGCGTGTTCGGAGAAAACTCCGCCGGGGATTTTTACGCCGAGATTTGTACGCCGCGAAAACTCCGCGGGAGTTATTAACGCCAGGGTGGAGATTATTACGCGGAGATTCTTAGGCGGAGAAAATTCCGCCGGAGATTTTTACGCCACGTGAGAGAAATTTACCCGGAGAAAATTACTTCGGAGATTATTATGCTGCATTTTAAACTACATCCGGAAAAAATAATTTAACTGCCAAGGGTAATACTTTCAGTAGAATATTATGAGACACTGCCAGTACAAATCGTGCTAGCAAATTCTGAAATTCCAAGTGAGAGAAAATTCCGCTGGAGATTTTTACGCGGAGTAATCATTATCTGTAAGACATGAATTTTATTGTTATACAAATGTTTTTTCGAAACAATAGTCATAAAATGCAGTTGGTAACATACAACCAAACGCATGGTGACAGCATCCATAAAGCAATAGAGGAAGGAATTGTGAATTATGCTGCTGGAAGAATTATATTCATTAAGAATCTGCTATGATGGTTTCATGCATTTGTCAGCGTTGTACCGCCTTTATTGATTTGCCTTAATCAATGACAATATATATATATAACTAGTCGATAAATGCAGTCCTGGGCTGAAATTTAATTTGTTGAAGTCATCTCATCTTTAACTATCTCATCTTCAAGACATTTATTTATAGTGGTACCCAATTATTATGGTTGGTATTATGAATTTAAAGAATTCGCTGGCACAATTTGTACTTGCAGTGTCTCACAATATTCTACTGAAAATATAAACTTTGGCAGTTAAATTGTTTTTTCCGGACGTAAGTAATTTAAAATGCAGCGTACTAATCTCCGGCGGAATTTCTCCGCGTAAGAATCTCCGCGTAATAATCTCCCGCGGAGTTTTCTCTGCGTAAATAACTCCGCGTAAAAATCCCCGGCGGAGTTTTCTCGTAACTCCGTCCAAAGTGTCCAAAAAGCGTCAATTTGTTTTCAAGCTAAAATTAAGTTTTGAAATAATATATTTTTTAAGCTCATTTTTCGAAATATAATATTGAAAAATGCTCTCTTGAAAAATTTGGTGGCTCTAGCTTTAATACGTTGTTCTAGGTTTGACTGTACACGAATTGCTAATGCATGGGGTTAAACGGAGGAATGTCTCTCAAAAGATGTCAGCTTGCTCTTCCATTTCGAGAAATATCGTAAAAGTATTATTTATTATCAATGGCGAAAATGATGGGTTTTTTCGTAGGGGTGCCCCAAATCCCACCACATTTCGTGGTTTTTGTCAATCAATTCCGAAGTCTTTTAAATACAATTTAACATGGGGAATCCCTTTTGGTCAAATTTTCTACAAACTAGGAATCGAAAAGGGGAGGAGTCACTCCCCTTTGTATGATAGACAGGGTCAAATGTTTTGCCGTGCCAGGTATACATGCAATAAAAACGTTCCCCCATTATACTGCGTTTATACTATGGAGTTCCAAAATAAATCTTTTGGGCTTCCTACATATATTTTTGTACATAGTTTCAATTATTGCAGATTTTCTGCAATCTATTTCATAGCTTACATAAAGTTTCTGGCTACAGCTGTCAATATTCTTAACAAAATTAAACGTTCCTTCATAAGTTTTAATTTTATTAGCAAAATATTCTGACTTAGCTTCACTTGCTGTACTTATTACTCTAGTCATACGTATTTTAAAACAAATAGAAACTTTTCCTGAAAAAATGTTACACACAATTCCCGTGTAACTTCCCTGATCGCTTGCTCAGTCCCTAACATCAAATGTGATTTTAGAAGTGAAATTAATAGTATGTAGGAAAATTTGGAAGATTTGCTACATATATTTCCTCATTACAGGGTTCTACGAGCTTAGTACAAAATGTACTATGGCACTTGGGTATTTTACATAACGGAGGGATGAAATATCGACATATGTATACTAATAATAATGAAATTACATGCACACCCAATTCGTTAGCGTAACTTTTTGCTGTCACAAGAAATTCTGTCGTGTGCTTGCAAAATTTTCATTTAAATTTGCAACCCGGTACAACGATCTGTAATGTACACTATTTGGAAATAACCAATCACATAAAATATAGCTGTAGAATGAAAATTAGTGTCAGCAATATTTCCGGAAAAATGATTGCAGGAATGGCATTGATTGGGAACTTACGTATAATTACACATGAGGTGCTTCAATTTGTAGTTTGTAGCTTTCCTATCATCAAAAAAATCTCAAACTTTGTTTATCATTATTATTTGCCCACCTCCATAATCCGGAAAAATCAGAGTTACCTACGAATTGTTTTAACTTTATCTACGCTTCTCTTGTTTGTCATATGTCTGTATTGAGAAATTAGCCCGACATAATGTATAAGTTCTGAGCAAGTATTTTTCTGCCATTGCAAATCACAAATATACAGCGGGTACAGAAGCCGGAAGATTCGTTATCGTATAGCATCATCTATTTATTGCTTCAAATCAAGTCCAAAATGACTTCATTTAAATTTGAGCCACTCCTCAACCATGATGTGGGGGCCGAGGCAATTGTTGTTTATTTTCTGGAACGTTTTGTTGGTCATTTATTATCCAGGTAACTTTCTAAATCCTAAATCCGGCGACAAAATTTCATAACTTTTTTAATTTTGCATTTGTTCTTGTTCAACATACAGGGTTCTATTGTAGTAAAAAACAAGTTAAATAATAATTAAGTAGATAAAAAAGTCTTGCAAGTCTTTCAAGTTTTCAGTTATTGAAACTTCGCTTTGACAGGATTTTATTATAAATTGTAAATCATTACGAATTAAATATCTTTTATCACGTGACAAACAACTGGATTTCTTATCGTTAGTTCTTTCAAGAGAGTTACAATACAACACGTGCAAAACAGAAAAAAACATAGCATCAGCTTTTATGCCATTGTTCCAACTATCAAAAACTCAGGAAGTGCTCGTTCCTTCCAAAAATAATGAAACTGGGGAATGGTCGCTGAAAACACCGTACATAGATGGGGCTGAATTCATTGCAACATGTTCTGGAGATGGGAATCATTTGAAATACTTTAAGGAAGGATCCATAACTGCTCGATGCGATATCCATGGAAATATCCAGGTATTTCTTGTAGTTCAATTTACAAAAAACATGTTGTCTTGCTATCAGGATAAGTTTACAACGGATCATGTACAATTGTATTGCCAAACTTATATTTACAGACAAAGTACGGGATCGTGACACTTGATAGGCTTATTTGCTTGAAACAAACAGTGCAAACAATTGTGCAAAATGGAACATGCCCATGGTGCCCAGGCACAAAATATACAATAACACCTGCGAACTACGACACGTCATCTGGCTAGTAATGTCAAAAAGATTATTACCATTAATATTACTTTAATGCTCCCCTGTCCCCTACTTATTAATAGCTAAAGTTCCCCTTTTCATATACAATGGGTCGAAAGGTTCACATATTCTATCAGGCGTAATTTATTGATTAATAAGCAAAAAAAAATTTTAACAGTGTTGACGGACAAATACACTGCTGCTTTAACGAGTACGATTTGTCAACCTACAACGTCCGCCATTATATAGATGGTAAAAATCTTGCTAATTCCGTATCTGTGAGCCGGCCGAGCTTTCAATCTGCTGGAATGTATCCAAACATTGATGTAAACAAGTGTTACACCAAAGCTGTTCAAGTCATTACATTTGAACAAATAGTAATAATAAATGTTTCCCATATTTAATTATATGATACGAATTTTTTGTGAATTCCTTGATTGATCTTCAAGTTTTTAATTAATCATAATATAGGTCTACAATAATTTTTCTTTCAGCTAGGATCATCGGATCCGACAATAACCTGCGTTGATACTACTAAAAGTGATGTTTATCTCGCCAGAGGACATTTAGGAGCAATGGCTGACTTCCCGAGTGTTGAAGGCAAACTTGCCACTTTCTATTTTTGTAATGCTACACCTCAATGGCAATGTTTGAACGCTGGAAACTGGCTCGTAAGTACAACCCAACGTATTAAATTATACAGTTAGAAAACAATTTAAAGAATCAGTGCATATAACATTGAAAGAATGTCGGGTTCAAAATATTTGTTTAGAGAGCAGAGTCAGATCTAAGGGACTGGGCATCCTTGAACTACTGCTCGTTGGAGGTCACTACGGGTGTTTCGGGAGTTCTGGAATTGAAGGATGTGAATGGTATCGATCGGAAATTATATTTAGGAAGGGATCAGGACACGGATGCAATGCTCGACAAAGTTCCAGTTCCACGGTAACTTTTCCACGGTTTCAATTTTTGTTACAACTCATGTCATAATATTTACTTTTGGAACTCAGGTATTTTAATACAAATGTAATTACACATGCTTTCAAAGGCGCACAATCAAGATGGTATATAGCCCTGAGAAGAACTGTGGGATAGTCATTATACAGGAGAACAACCCTTGTGGTACCTTCACGGAACAAGATCATATATGTGATGATATAACAGATCAACTAGATTGGCCCACTTGGAATAAGGATGTAACTAAAGGCTATACCTATTCCTGCGCTTTGAGTACTTTCAAACTTGAATATTTTCCTAGTTACCCAAACGCTACTGTGATGATGTAATTTAACTGTCTTTCAGACATTGTCGACATCTGTCAATTGAATATTATCGTGGGATGTTGAAAAACAATAATAATATGAAGCTCATACTGATTTATTTGATCAGTACGCAGTAAATAGCTGGCTAGGTTTAACATTTATAATATTAAAGTGTCATATTGTGTGATTAAATTCTTTGTATCATGGATGACAGTATATCCTCTAATCATGTAAATTACACCGACATTATGTATTAACCAGTATTAAACTATGCTTTGCATTATCCTTTCTGATTTCGATGTGGGTGTAAATTAAATCCCTCGGACAGACCACTATCTACATATATGACTAAAATAAAGTATTGTTACGGAGATAGTAGATACGTTCTCTTCCATTTGTAGCTGATTACAGTAATACATCCTCAACGATTTTATCACACTCAATAATAACCTCAATGGAATGTGTAGCTCCATCCGTGATCGTATATTACGCAAAAAGGTATTTCACTCATAAAAGGCTCGCAGCTTGCAATTTGCAATCACAGTGAGACAAGATCATCATATATTGAGCATCATTACAGATAAGCAGACTGTGTAATACCAGTACTAATTATTGTAAATATCTACAGTTCTTTTTCCGAAGACGAATGTTTATTTAATCCTCAATTTTTTCGAACAATTTAAAATACTCATGACTCACTTATTGTCAGTGACAAGGGTGTCGTAACACCAGAAATCGTATGTATACATATTGTTCTTACATACTGTATAATAAGCTTCTCGATGACTATTTCAATGTATTAAAATATTTTAAATCGATACCATTCGTATACCTTACTCTGTTATGTCTGCATTACAATTTTATCCGTATATCTACGCTTGAAAATAAAATTTTGTAAGGGCGTATTTACTTACATACAAACAGCAGTAGAAATGTGTGTAATTTCTTATATCAATCTCTATTAGAAATTATAAGGATAATCGCAATATTACTACGAGTTTACTATTGTTTAAGGAGCATTTTTATTCAAGCTAGCAACAGTTTAAAAAAAATGTATACAAGAAAAGTACTGAATTTTATGCATTTACACCTGAAGAATTTACGGGACAATGACAGTATCACACAGAATGACAGAAATGTCATTTTGTGTGATATGTATGTATGGCTGGCTTCAATCTCTGCAAAATAAAGTTGCAGTGTTTATGCCTACATTATGCGAAGGAAACAAATTACAGATAGAACATGTATTCACATATTCGAGGGGTTTTATCCATGAAGCTTCTTTAAAAAAATCTTCACCTAATTAGCACTAAAATTCCACTGATGAGCAGGAAAGCTAGCCCAGCAATATTACTATTCCCAGTGTTACATGTTCTACCCAACTCGAGAAAGCCCTGGCGGCATCGGCACTCGTTGGAATTACCAGTCGCAGTTTTGACACACTCCATATTAGCGCCGCATGAAATAAAGCGAGGTTTTGTTTCCGAATCGGATTCAACCAGGTCACAGTACCCCTCTACCAAACTCTTGCAAGCTCCTTCCTCCTCCACGTACTCTTGATCGTTAGGGTAAAAGCATCCACACTTTTTAGTGGATAGATTACAAGTTAGAGATCTATCAAGATTGCAATTCAAAGGTACTGTGCAACTTGCGCTATAATTTCCAAGACAAACAGTAAAACTATCCCGCTGGATGCCAACATATTTCTCTTTACATTCACATTTATTAGATGTGCTTCCGCAAACAAGATTATGACTAAAGCTGCACTGCCCAATTTTACCCTCCTCACGGCAAGCTTTTCCAAAGGTGATTTTGCACTCATCATCTTCATCTATAAAGTCCTTACCACATTCACAAGTGTTCGTTTTGGTGTCACAGGTAAAATCCGGGTGACAATTAGTGTTGGAATAGCAACGTTTCCCTTTTGGAACATAGCAGCTTTTCAAGTATTGGTCGTATGTCATCGTCTCGTCTTGTATGCAAACGCACTTGTTTCCCTTGCAAATTTGATTTCCTTCTTGGTCACAAGCTCCAATGTGTTCATCAAGTCCACATTGCTTTTCATATTCTATCACACAGTTCCCAGCCGCACCACGAACAAGTGTGCCTGCGTAAGAAATGTAAGGGGAAAATATTGTTTGTGAAGAGGTAAAAATAGATCTAGATGTATTTTCGATTAAAATCAAAATCTTATAATTTGATTGCTCATTTTGATTTTAGGGAAACTATAATTATGTACATTGTACCTAGAGATGTTTCACTCTCCTCCAGATCATATAAGGAGGTATTCAGAAATATTCTATTCCATAATGTGTTAGCAAATTTATTTTATCCCGCTGGCTCAAAAACTATCGGCGGAAAATGTGAGGCAGGATTTCTGATTTGTTTTACAGAGTTAACGTACGATTAAATATATATTCTTGTCTTCAATTTTTAGTCCCCACTTTTGCAATGCTTGAATTATTATTGTTAGCAAGATGATAATAGGCTCAAATAAATCCTCATGAGCTTTGTTAAAAATGAAGTGTTCTGAAATATCTTTATGACCATCCATGAATAAATGGCTAATAAATTCTCCCTTTTCCTCACCTTTCTCACTTTCGCTCCAGAAACTAAATTTCCTCTAGCTTGCTTTCTGTTTTACGCACTATATCTACAATTCTCAATGTAGGAGCCCATGTGACAGCTCGCTGAAAAGTCAATGAAATTTCCTACTTAGAAGCCAATTTAGAAAGGTTTGTAAACAAATTATACTTTCAAAATTTGTCCTTTCCCCAAACGAAACCTGACTTTGCACCACCTGTTTGACTGCTATATCGATAGTTTTGAGATAGTAAGATGAATCAAATTTTGAAAAATCTGGAAAAAGATTTGTTACAACAGAGGGAGTTCAATATTTGCCCTCACACCACGTTATATCAGTAAGGGGGTGTAAGGTGTCTTGGCACTTGGTAACTTGTAGATCATATTGATTTTAACAGAAAATTCATCTAGGTCAATTTTACCCCTCACTAGTGAAACATATGTATGTTAGATTGTTTGCATTTTATGAACTAAACCCTTTTTTAATACCTGCACAATCGCACTTTCCGTCTGTACTACATACTGTTAAAGTGGAACATTCCACATCATCCTTGCATTCAGCGTCCAATGGTTTTCTGCATTCTTTTGCAACTTCGTCATACTTAGTCTCAGCATTGCATTCACAACGAAGGGTAGCAGAGTTACATATTAAGCGATTCTCCGAATTGCAGAGATTGTTTCCTGGATCGCACTGAGCTCCGTGGTCATACAAACATTCACGGTTCTTATTTGGAGGAAAATTTCCAAGGCATCTACAAACTCCCTCTTCTTCAGAATCTTCCATTTCGCACTTCGAGTTGGAGTAACATGGTTCATCCTCTTCACAAATAGCACCCTCCTTGAGAGAGCATTTATCGCTCTTGGAATCATACCTTGTTTATCAATCAAGAAGGGATTATTTTTAAAACATACTTGATTCATTTGAAATATTGCGTTTTATTTACATTACAGGTTTGGTCAAATTTGGCGTGCATTAAAATAAACTATGTAATAAATATTGAACTTATTAAATAAATATTATACTTATCTATTGCTGTGTATATATATTTGTTAAAAAAATCCTTACTTCCATTCTTCATCTTTGCAAGCGCACTGACCATCAGCACACGTGTGAAAGCTTTCCGAATTACATCTGGGGCCAGTTTCCTGTTCACAAGGTTTTCCAAAGGGAATGGTACAATTGTCTGTTGTCCAAACTAAATCGTCTTCGCATTTGCATTTTCCTTCTACACACTTCAAAAATGTACTAGGGTCGAAGTCGCAAATGCTGGAATCATCGCTGCAGTCTGCACCCTCTTGCCCATTGATTATAGATACTGAGAGGAGAAGGAGAAAGACTAGTTTATTCATTTTGTGGATAAATAATTTTGAAAATAAACGGGACCTACACTATTTTCTACACAGCTGCCTAGTCAGAGATTGTCTCATCAGAGCACTTCTTTTGTACTAATTATCATAAATTAGCAATTGAAAGTATCAAAGTGACCCTGACATGGTCATATAATTGGCAATACAGCTTATCAGAAGATATCACATATTCTGATTAAGAGCTACGAATTGAAACAGGGTTTAGTTAGAGATGTGATTATTAGCACAAATTGACTTGCACATGGCACATACTTAACTTCAAGTTCAGGCTGATAATTTAGGGAATGAAATGTGTCATGCACAATGCACACTAGTACTGTAATTATGTACATGGTCTGAGTTCTTGCCATTGCAGTGGAAAGAATACCGAAAATAATACAAAAGAGCACAACTTAAGGTTACATTTTATGTTTTTATTATCAATTGATAAGATACACATACAAGACATAATTAGTAGTAGTGCTGTAGACACGTGGATAATTTCCTGCCAAAATGATAAAAAAGGATAAACCAAAAACAGCTTTTTGACGGGTCCCGAGCATATGTAGCAATTAATTTTTGTAATGGTTACTTTCGGTGAGTGAAGAAAAAATAATGCTTGAGAAGAGTCGGATATCGTGTGGAAAATATGAAATGAGATGAGGTACTGTGTATTGTTAGAAAATTGCAATCATCGTTAAATGTAATCATTTTGCAGACATTTGTTTCACGTAACAGTCTGCTGGTTACGTGTATAGCTCCTCACGGGTCGAGTAGTTATCCATACCGTACTCGTACTTGGAACCGTACTCGAATTGTCGGGTCAAATTCCCGCTTGTCCCGGACTTGTGTCTTCAAGTACGAGTAAAAAATCCTGTACTCGGAGGACGGTATTATATTTCTAAATTTTTTACCGAACTTGGACCGTACTTACGAGTATAAAACGTATATACCGACCGACCCGTACTTGAACTCGTACTCAAACCGTACTCGAGTATCAAGTACACCGAAAAAAAAAATTTTTATATATTATTTTTTGTTAAACAGATATTGACATAGAAAACACATAGTAGATTCAACTAACAAGAATTTGTAACTGCAACTTACGAAGTGTTTGCAATGAAAATTTTCTCCGAGATTAAAATGCCGATGAACAATAGGTCAAGATTTATTCTGCCAGTCGTATCGACTGGATTCTCCTCAGTCAGGTCAATCTCACCTAACCTCCACTAATTCTGCCCCTCTCCTGTTCCATTATATTTTACGGCGATAGGTAAATACTTACAATTAGTAAGTACAGTAGTACTCAATTCGGAGCTGTAACAATAACTTACGCTGTAGGTGTAACGTTTCATGCTATTCGGAGTAATTTTGAATCTAACCGCTTTTCCTTTTTTACTTCGGAATAAAACCTTTTTTTTTGTAATCAAGGAAATATGGATGTGGACTTTGTGCTGGAGGAAATTACTCGAGTATCAAATGTAAATCCAAGTACGGGTTCAAGTACTTTTGAATTTATGACCCGAACTCGTACTCGTACTTTGGTTCAAGTACTTTGAACGTACTCGTACTCGCTCTGATACTCGTTAGAAATATACTCAAGTTCGAGTACGAAAACGGATACTCGACCGATGAGTACAAGTACCAATTTAAGTTGATACCGTACTCGACCCGTACTCGTACTCGAACTCGAAACTCGAGTATCTACTCGTACTCGTGAGGAGCTATAGTTACGTGTACCTCCACTTCCATTGTTTCCTCTTCCTTAAAAATTCCGTCTCAGTTGTCTCCTAAAAGTATTTAAACTCTACAATTTCTCAGAGAATGCATCATTTTTGTTCTGCACATTCGTACTTAAACTTGATACCTTCCAGGTTTTTGTCATTTCAAAATGTGGAAATTACTTTTTGTAAGTTGTATTTTGTGAAGTCCGTAGTACCCGTTGTGATGTAACTATACCTACATAATCATTCCTCAAGTATTAAACTAATTAAATGTGTGTGTGTTTACATATTCAGGTGATTTTAGTAGGATGTGTTTGCATTTCACAAGCCTCCGAGGAGGACACTAAAGAAGCCTCCACGGAGGAGCAACCAAAGGCTGAGAAACTAACAGCTCAGGGAAGTTTCAATGTCCTGTCATCAGTGGGTTTTTATGGTGCGGGTCCTTATTATGCCAATGACTACTCTTATGGTATGGGGAGAAATTCAAACTTTTTAGGCTGGTATAATTTTCGGAGTTATTTGGACTAATTTGGATCATGACAGTATTCAATTAAGCATCTGTATTCGCGGAACATTGTATTTTTTTAATGTGTATGTTCACAGACAAATACTTGGTACCAACCGTTGCGCCTGTCGCCCCAGTGTACGCCTACCAATACCATCATCCCACGTACCCTCGATACAATCCCTACCGTCACCACAGACTGCACCAACACGGGCACCATGTGGCGCATGTGACGCAGCACGCAATTCAACATGACGGTCATCATGTTCCGCATGTGTCACAGCCCCTAATTCAACACGACGGTCACCATGCTCCGCATGTAGTTCAACATGGAATTGAGCATTATGCGCAGCATGGAGTTCAGCATCCTGCACAGCATGGTCTCCAGCATTACGCACCGCATGGAATTCAGGATGTGTCACAACATGGAATTATACATGGTGCGCACCACGGACTTCAAGAGCATGGTGCTCACGGTCATGTAGCGGGTCTAGGACACTACGAAGGAGTCCATAATCCATACCTCCAAAATTATGAGCATATTCCTTACGTGTATGACTACAATCATGGTCATTACAGCTACACTCCAGCATATAATACTTACTTTGGACACACTTATCATGGGCACGACTATGGTCGAAGGGGCTATGGCCATAATCTGGGGTATCCTTTATACTACAATAGGTCGCACCGTTTTGGAACACATCAGCAATAGCTTTTTGATGCTGGTTGTGGGACTGGAACATTAATGTGAACCCTGTTTTTGCACAGGTTGTGAGCCTATAAAGACGGGCTGTATATATTATTTGAATTAAGTTTTAGTGCCTATTATTATGATCTAGTACATAATTTTATATGGATTCAAAGTACAGACACAAGGATGTACAGTTTATTTATGTTTTGATACACTGGCTAATTGTAAATACAATAATTTACAGACATATTTATTCGTGAAATTACGATAGACAAGAATGTTTATATTGTTGCTTAAATACCTGCTGTATGCAAAAAAGAATGTTTAAAACTCACAATTTAATAAAGAAAATTTGAAAATGATCAAATTTGTGGCTTCGTGCACCTTTCGTGCTTTTAAAGAAGAAATAGAAGAACTTTGTTTCAATTTCGCTCACGTCGGTTTTAATGTAGCACTCGACGAACTGTACAAATATCTGAATATACAATTGACTCAGAATCCCCATAAAGTGTCGTAAATTTTCAGGTTGTCTGATTTCTCAGAATATTTTTTAAATTTGAAATAAACCATTCCAATTACGACTTATATTGAAATCTCTTTGGCTTTACTGTGATCTCGGAAATTACAGATGCGAAATTATACACACGTGTACATACTCTGTACTTTTATATTTTAAAGCCATTCAATTTTTTTACGTGTGTGTACAAAAGCTGGAATAAGTTGATGCAGTAAACATTCAATTGTTAATTTATTTTATGGTACTACCTGAGGCAGGTTTGGATGTCCTCGGAATTGATTTCATCTCCGTGTAAGATTTAGCTGACAGAATGTAATTCGGACTAGGGCTTCATGTATTGAATGTTTTATTAAAATTCATATATTTTAGCATTCTTTTTGTGTTCTAAACGGAACTATAATGAATCATTGCAGAATCTGTAATAATTATCTCCGGCAAATTCTTTGCCTAATTTCTTCTACTTCAGCCGAACATCATAGAAGTTAAGAAATTTCTGTTGAAATATACTTAAAATACCAACACGATAAAATGGAAAGCTGAAAATTGCATATGATTACATTCCCTTTTATTTATTAATGCTGGTGGAGGGGATTTATTGTGAAAACTTTAAAGGGAAGTCTAGAACCCACTCGAGAAAAAAGTTTACTAATGATCCACTAATAACTACAAGTCTGCATTGTTTTACATAATGGATACAAATTATTGCTAAGCACTTTTCAAGGTCTGGCAGTATTTTTATAAGGAATGATTAACTGTGCCGTCACTAATGGGACAATTGTCAAAAAAACAGTTCTATTGTCAGCGAATTACGTCTCTGCCTTTAATATTCCGTACAAGGAAGTATATTATATGACTTAAGGCAATTAATTTAATTGAATTTGACGTTAAGCTGCACTCATCCAGCGAGTATGGAGTTTCTGGATCAGCACTGCATTGCGCTGACCTTCTAAAGCGGATATCAGATAGAAAAGGTACATATGTAGCAGAGCTTTGGAATTAATCATGGAAATTTAGGCTGTTGAATTCGTCGGGTATGTGATTGCATCGTATTTGGAGAAAGATCATTATGAAGAATTTAATGGAAAAAACTTGGCTATAAATACTTTCAAGCTAATTGCCAGAAACACTTTGATGTATGAGCTAATCCGGCTTAAGCAAGCTGCTGGACGAACAGAAGCGATGCGTATATGAGACAATCTCATTTATCCGTGTTCTGATCTTTTGTTGTCACATTTTAAACTTCAGACGGGTATGTTGTAGTAGTATTTTGTTTATTTTTTCTTCACACACTATCATTATGCAAATATATAAATTAGGGTTGGTTTTGGATCCCACACATAAGTGAAATAAGTTGCAAAATTATTCTCACAATTACAGTTTTCTATGGGAAAAGGGCACTGTAAGTGTCAGATGAATTATCAAGAGCAGTAAAAGTGAAGAAAACAATGCTTTACAATTTCACACTTCATGCTTTGCAGGTTCAAAGCCTCAGCCTGCCCAGATTATAGTGACGAACATTACTCTTCTGTATGTACATAAACTTTATTATTGCACTATCACACAGCAAATCATATCCCTTTAACATGTATGACAGAGTCAATATGTAAAGGATGATATTACTCTGCAAAAAAATCCTGTGCTTTGAGTATCCACTGCATTCACTGCAACATGAAGATGCAAGAGACAGAAATATACCGAAGGCCTGACCTTAGTTCACAGCTTCCATATCTTTCATTGTTTTTACATACAAGGACCGTAACTTGCTAATTGCATAATTATTAGTGTACATGTACATACATACATAGACATGTATGCACGAAGCGCCAATTCAGGTTTTACTACTCGTATTTCATGAATCTGGAACGGTGAGGTTGAGTACGTAGGTGCTACCTGTTTTTTAAATTGGAATCTTATTAAATTTTATGGACTAGAATCGATATCCAATTATAATTTACAATATGGATACAATACAATAGACACATCTTCATGCACAATTAAAATTGAGCGCTTACTAATAAAAGAAAAGCTATGCATTCCTAATTATAGGAAAAGTCTACTCATCAATTTCTTAAAACTATTGCTTACCTTTAGCACAAGGCAGAGCTAGAAATTCTCTTACTTTGGTTGAAGAAAGCAGGAAAAAGCATACCTAATGATAGCAAGAACGAAAAGCTTTTCACCCTTAACGTTTTGTGTTACAAAAAATTAAAAATCCGTCTCAGACAAATTTCTAAGACAAAATGTGCTGCACGCAATAAAGTGTGATGGTTTGTGAGGCGGACGTAGATTTTTGGATGCGCTACAAAAACGTGCCTTTAGAAACTCCATGTTTCGAAAGAAAATTCAGTGTATGTATTAAATTGAATTTGGGTCCTTAAAATAGGCAACTTTATCTGAAAATTCCCGTTTGTCAACCTTTCTCCACGAAAGATCAATCCACTAGAACTAGAAGAGTTAGATTCTGTTACTTTTAGATTAAATCTTATAGCGCGAGCTCAATCCTTTTCTTATGCGTTGGGTTCTGTAAATGGACGTGTAAGTGTTGTAGTGAACTACATTACAGTTGCAAGTGTATTTAATTATTTATGTATATTATATAGACACATAAGTAAATACCAACAATACGTACTTACAAATGAATGAAGCAGACGCGCAGGTGTCAAGGAGTTTTAAATTTTATAAAAATTTATAAAAGTGCCAAGTTCCAAGTCTGCAATCACCATCTCAAAACACGATAGATTACGTTTTGTACGTTACAAGTGAGCATAGATTCTACAGACATTTCATCACGAACTCGATCTTCTCTAAAAGCGTTTCTTGGTTTTAATAGGAAACTGCCAGCTCTGCAAAATTACATGTCTTAAAATTAAAGGGGAGAGTGAATTCTGCATTTCTTTATGCATTCCTGCATAGGCGCAGCATACAAGCCTCATTGTTTTTGCCAACATTGAAGCACGGATTTAGGCTCTAAATTGTGAGTATTTTATGGCACATAAAATAACTGAAGAACAGGATTTTTAAATATGGCAATCTTAAAGGTCGGGAAGAAAATATACACATAACCCACGGCTGTTTCAAACACTTTCATATACATAGCTACATATATTCTCAGATGTTTTCCTTGCACTGGTTAATAATGATCTGTAACGTAACCGTTGGATTCAATAGTATCTGTATCTAGACACTGCAAAAAATAATTGGCTGTTTTTTCAGAGATTTTTGTAATAAATTGCTACCGTACATTGTACATATTACATATATAGCTCCTTTAATAGGAACAGTACTTATTTTTCAGGAGAATAGAAAACATTCGGGGTGATTGACAATACCACCCTCGAAAGCGCTATGAGATGTTTATTCAACTAATTGTAAGCATCACTAGTAACAAATGAGTACCTAAAATCCTAAGTCCTTTTTCTGCAACAACTTCAATGAGTAACGTAAAACTTCTCAACCCCAAACGGTTGAGATTTCAAGCTTATAAATCGAACAGCAGAAGCATGCCATTAACTACAAATACCGGTTCAACTCTTGAGCGGTAATAAAAATTCAAAAGGCATATTAAATTCCTATTAATAAAGTAGTGCTTTCTTGAGCACGTACCAATTAATAACCTGTGATATGCATCATTATTATTGTGCTTATAATTTAAGAAGTAATTATATACGTGACTTACGTAGTGTGCTCAAATTGAAAAATACATTTAGTACAAGCAGAAACTGTAGATTTTTATTCCGGTTTGCACCAATAATTTTGTTCTTAGCCCGTTTTGTATCTTTTATGAATTGGCCTAATTATTGTAGATATTTCGGATGATTTTTACCGTGTAAGATTTATCCCACATATGCCCATTGACTAGGAGTATACGTATTATGAAATAAAACGAAATTAGAATAAATGGACTTATGTACATACTTATGTGAATATCCATGCTTCGTGGAACGTGGTAGTTACATTTTTACTCTTCAGTCAATACTTCACAGAAATATTGAAACCAATGAACAATACAGCATCATCTGCATAACAATTAGCTGGAGAATTCCTAAATTCCGAATGTACACAAAAACAATCATCATCATCAAATCATGACTTCTTGATTGAAAGCTGCCGACAACAAGTGCTGAATTTTAAATGGATAAAATTGAATTTGCATACAATCAAATAATTATTGTGACGAAAATAAGCTCATACATTTTCCTCAAAGAATTTTTCCACGTGAGCTTCATTACATAAGATTCTTCCATTCAATCATCAGCTAGGGGAATTACAATAATAAAATATTTAAAAAATCTCATCCGGCTTTTCCTAATACCCCGTCCAACATGTAAATTAAAAGCATCACTATGACTATTCCAAGAAACGCCAGGTCAAAAAATTCCAAATGTGTGGAAAATACGCACAAAAAACATTTGAGATAAAAAGAAGTAGAAATTGAGTGGGTGCAACAACACCTTCTGTAAAAAAAGAGCTGATTACGTATGTATGCACGTCCAAGTCCTCAAAAGAAAGCATGCACTTGAGTCGAAGACAAGTCTTTGAAAGAAGGAATCCCACAGACTGTGAGAGAGAATTGCGTGTACAACGACTTATCCAGTGTATAAATCAGTAGCGTAAATTGTCATGCCATGACATGTGGTACACAAGGCAGAAAAACTTGTCCGCGTAGCGAATTGCAAATGCCAAATGGCAAATGGCACAGACTCTTCAGTCCCAGACCCACTTAAAAAGTAACTTGAAATTTGCGAATGTCCATCATCAGTAAGAGCAAGATCAGGCTTTTTAAGAGCTCATCTGGATTAATCATAGTAACAAAAGTTGGAGCGTTATCACGTTCTTGTTGTTATCTCCTCATCTTTAATGCTAGTTCCGTTTCAGTAGAGGAAAAATAAGATGCAAATGACGTAAAAAATCCAGTTTGGCCACGTAAATTGCCCATCTTTAGAGGCAGAGCCGCAGAGCATCAATAAGGATTAGGTTGAATATACTACAAATAGACACGATTTGAATATGGAACTACAGTATATGTATATACGTCGAATTAAACCTGTAGATCAACTGTTTATACTTTGGATGGATTCCCAGAGGTATTTATCCTCTTACACGTGTCAGCATGCATAAAGGTTACAAAAAAAGTAAGTTTTTTATCCTCTGTATTTCTGGTGGTTTTTACGTATAATCTGGAAGTTCTTGGTGATTAATCAGACCCACAACAAACCTTCAGAAAGGTATTACGCTACGGTGTCTCAGCTCTGACGTATGAACTTTTATTAGTACCTGGGCCAATTACTACAATAGGGATTCTGGTTCTCCTCACAGGTCAAGATGGGCATTGTAGCCGTAGTCCCAGTCCGTATATAAACTCCCGACAGACAATTTCCAACTCATTATTCTTTGTGATATTAACTTTCATACATTTCAAACGCACAAGACTTTTGTCAACATGAAATACTTTGTAAGTTTTCATTTTTTTTTACACAGTTCTAAACAATTTGTAAATTTTAAACCTGTACTCCACTTACGAATTCCAAATTATATTTTTTTAAAGGATTTTATTTTCAATTTTTATTTTTTAGGCCGTCCTTTTATTGGTCGCAGCCCTGGCTGTCATTGCCTACGCTGCTGATGAGGACCAAGGCTCATTGACAGCTCAAGCTCCTGCTTTTGAAGACAAGGAGGATTTAGAAACGGCCCAGCAACGTTATCACGGCCATAGAGGCCATCATCATCACCATGGCGGTCATTATGGCGGTGGATACGGAAGACCCTATGGAGGCTACGGAGGTTATGGAGGATATGGAGGCTATGGAGGAGGCTATGGAGGTTATGGAGGATATGGACGACCTTATGGCGGTTACGGGGGCTACGGAAGACCGTATGGAGGTTATGGCGGCTATGGAGGCTTTGGCTACTACGGATAAATACCATACCTTCATTAATACTTTCCTCCTTCCTGTTTCTTAACTGTCTGTAAAGTCTACTTTTTTCTTATTTATGAGTGAACAAATCGTTAGAGTTATACAAATGTTGTTTTGGTGTGCTTAAAATTTGCAATAAATAATTCACTGTAAGCCAAATGCGTTTTCAAATTTATGGGAATAGCAATTTTGTTTATTTGTGTGTACATACTTGACATTCAATCATGCCCATTGATTTGGTACTATCAAGAAATAAGCAAGAAGGGAAAGCAGAAGTTAATAGCGTATTGTGCTAAAGTGCAAGTGTAATCATGAGAGGAAAAATCTGTTTAGAGCAAGTCTTTAGAGCTAATATACATATTTCCACGCGTTGCTAACAAAATATACTTTGTAGAGATGATCTGATAACGGTGAAGTCACCGGAGTGCATCTGCTATAGCAATTCCCTGATAAATGGAAGTAAAATTTTGTTTCTGCCAAAACCAGTATGAAGTACAGGATAATGTAGATTTAAACGTACACTTTTAAACTTGCTTCTGGATATGAGTAGTAGTTAAATGATTTTCGTTTATCAATACATATATATGTAGATACATATGTATATATTACATATATCTCCATTGACTCCATAGATTACAGAATAAATTATACCTTAAATCAAGTTTCATAACAAATAACTACGATAATTTCTGCAAGTATGTAATCAAATTACTTGATTTTATTTTTGTGTATGAGGTGTTCGAGTTTTTAATAAAGTACTTACAGATAATTGTACTTAATACATGCATACATAATACGCAGTAGCTTCATATAAGGTACTTACCAAAGATGGGCCTCTGTATAGCCCCAGCCTATATCCTGCCCAGATTCGAAAATCATCAGCTGCCCCACCTCATAGCCTATAAGCAGAGCTTGTACAATCAAAGCATCCCCCATTTATGGCATCCAAGAGCGCTTAGCCTACCCAGAATGGTGTATAGGAAAGGCATTTCAGCGAACCCTTGCCTAGAAGGCAGCCCCTCAACCTTTCCTACACATAAGCCTATATTCGTACCCTTCATTCATACATATACGTATGAGAAGAATACCTTTTGTACGTACTTGTGCATGTGCTTACTACACGTTGAGTTGTATTTTCATTCATTCTGTATTTTTTAACGCAGCCTTCAGCCGCCATTTCAAGTAAATAGTGAATCCAAAAGTAAACGAATCAAAATAAAAAGCAACGAATAAAAGCGAACCCAAAACGATAATTCTGAACTTCTGAAGAAAAATAAGTTTGTCCGAATAAATAAATATCTCCGAAGTCCTATGTAATAGCAACATAGCAAGGACGACAAACAATCATTATTTCCCATTTGCTCCACTAAATTTAGAGTGTTTTGGTGTAGAGTTTGACAAACTAGTTTGTCCGAAAAAAAAGTTTAAAGAATTGACTGTTTCCGTGGGCCATATATTCTAGCCTACAAGCCTACCTATATTTCGTCTAGGCAATATAGTTTCCGTTAGGCCTAGCCTACACTAGGCCCGTAATGTTCCATTATTTGGCAACTTCCCTATATTATGCCTGTAAGCCCATCACTTTGTGGAGCCCATCCCAGACGCTGGCCTATATTTTATCTCAATTGTAAGCCAGCCTAGCATTTGTGCCTAGATTCCATCCTAGATCTAGGCTGGGGGCCCATCTTTGGTACTTACTGTGGAGTAGGCCTCCGCACATGTACAATTTCCTTAAACATGAACATGAACATGAACATGAATTTTCATGTTTTACATGAGTAGTTTTCAAAATTACACGAATTAAATCATGTGATTCAAAACGAATACTTGATTTTTATTTCATGTGAATAAAGCACACATAAACATGAAATTTACATGAACATGAAAAGTGGCAATTTCAAGTACATGAACTGGACATGAACATGTACATGAACATGATGACATGAATTAAATTTCAGAAGAGTTATTAAGCTTATATTTAAGAACGTACACAACAAGAGATTCGGATTCCCGCAATAAGGGAATAACACTAGCTTGTTTAGCAGATGCTTCTACAATTGAACCCTTGTGGTATGCGACAGGTTCTTTCTTTAAATCAATTAATTTGTGATGCTTCACTAAATTTCTTCTTCAATTTCCGGTTCCCGAATTTGCTTCAACTTTAAGGGAGTATCTAAAATCAAAGTATACATTGTCCTTGCCGCTAACTAAATTGTATGTACACAACAATATCTCCAGATATTTCCTTCCTCGAGTGTGAAATGATTATGTACACTTGATCGTTGTTTCTTAACGTTTTTTAATGGCAATTCTTGATGTTCTCCCGAAATGTCAATTTCCTGAATACTGCTACTTCCAGGTGCTTTTTCGGTCATGTTTGAACCTTCTTTTCCATAATAGTATAAGTGCACAAGTCAAAATGACTGATACGATTCAAATGGAATAACATGTAGTCTTCTGCCTCGTGGGTATAATCTATGGTCACTTTATTCAACTGTATGTCCCGCATAATGCGCGAAAGGAATTCAACGACATGGAAACGTTTGGTTATTACTAGCATACTTTGTGGAGACATGAAAATATTCGGTTTTTAAGCTTGAGTTCATGTCTTCCGCCTTTGTGAACATGAAAGTGTACATGAAAATATTGTCATGTTTTCAAGGTAACCTGCACATGACATAAGACATGACTTGAAAAATCATGTCTGTTGACAAGTATGTTTTAAATGCACATGAATGGTTTGTGACTCGATAATCAGATACATGAACATGAGTTGAGACATGAGTCAAACATGAAACATTCATGTCTGAGTTGTACATGAGCGGAGGCCTACTGTGGAGAAGAAAAATAGAATGCCAGACATTCTGGATGATTGAACAGGACATAATTAAAATAAATTTATTAGTGTAATTACTACGATATCCGCGAAAATGTACTAAAGTCGCGACCTTGTATGTATGAAAATTGTGTCTATAAATGATTGCTCAAAGACGAAAACCAATCGTGATGCAATGGATCTATTTACACCTTTACCTACATAAATATACTATGGTCTTGTAGGGAGTCTAAAATTTCAAACTATAGTCTCGTTTTTACTCCACCGTGACAACAACAGTTCCCGTTTTAATAAAAAGTGCATTTTGCTGGAAACTGAAAAAAGTTTAAACTCATGTGTGGGGCACACTGGACTCACAAAAGTTCATGGCTACTACTATTAATTTACAAATTATAAGGTCCCATAAATTGACAGTGTCTCTTCAATTTAATGGTGTATGTGGAAGTACTTCATTAATATAGTATAAGAAGAATGAAAGTTGTATGAAAAGTAAAAGAAGGAATACTTACACTACTGAACTGCATAGAGAACCTCCGTGTTTATGGCTACCAAAACATTTCATTACAAGGGGTTTGAAAGGAAACAGCGACTTTTGTTCCCTTGTAAAAACTGTGCACTTTGTAAGCAGTTTCTTTTAAAGACATTTTGCCGCATCGATGGAAGGACCAACTAAATAGATTTCTCTTACAATTAAATACAAATTCCTAACGAGATCAATTCTGTAATATTTATTTTATTATAATTTTATATTGATATTACTTTATTTTGCTTTCAATAGCCAAAAACTAGTTCTAAAACAACAAAGTTTTAACATCATACTGTAAAATCATTACATCACATTCAGAGGATTTGTGTTGTAAACACAACTATATATAGGTTCAATTTATTTAAAACATGTATTTTTAATGCCGTGAAAATACGAAACCAATATTTTTGGCATTGGTGCGTAAAACTTCAGATTTAAATTGTAAGAAAATTGCAATTCTCAACCGGTTTTTAATACATTGAGAAACTCTGGTTTTTTTCTGTCGATTTTTGACAAATGGACTTCCATCAAGTTTGAATTTATACTCTTCGGATGTGATACCAGCAAACCTAGACAATAACTAAAAAGAGGTCCGAAAATTATTGACGTAATGACAGGGATGATAATGAAGTTAGACATGAAATAATGAATATAAAAATCTACATGTGCAATAATTATTATATTTGCTTATCTTGAACTGCAATAAAAGTTTTGCTTCCAGTTTTTGCGTGCTTGCAACTTTAACATTTTATGGTATCTTACTTTCCACATCCATAAAAAATACATGACAGCCAACTTGCGGGATGCAGATTAAAGACTTACATATACATATGTATGTACATAGTATGCTTTTAGTTTTATCTTAAATTCAATTTGTACATAGAGACTAGATTCTACTCTAGTCTACTAGAACAATTTAATTCAACTAAAACATTTAAGAAATATCTGTGCTTTTGGAAATAGTAGTTTCCTTTTCAGTACCACAGATAATTTCTGCTTTTGCTCCAATACTTATTTAGATATTTCAGTAATTACTGTTTCAACCACAACTTTCAGCAAGAACGACGGAAATTTCCATTTATCGTAAGGTGATCGGAAATCCGAACACAGTTATTTGAAATTGTTGTTCCTTTGGAATAAGTGCATAATCTTCGCAGTAATAAAAGAATTACAAACCAACCTGCCTTACATCGTCAATTTTCGCAGAAAACTCACCCTGGAAGCCAAATGTCAACCAACGGTCAGCAGATACATATGTACTTTTGTAACGACATGCAAACACCTGACGCATAAATTATTCACATTTCCATATAAACAATTCATCCTAGGTTCCACTAATCAGTCATTCAACAGTGAACACTAGGAGAAACTATGGCTGGAAAAGTGGGACGAAAGCAACATTTTGACAACAAAATGATCCATGTTCATTGATAGTAACAGCATGGCTACATAGGTTTATTAATTCAGGAGTGAAAATATAATTAATAATCTAACACGCCAGATTACCATATAAAGCAGAACTGCCTGGATGCATAAATGACTCCTAAAATACTGATCCTAATTCTAATGAGCGTATATATGGCTTCCATTTCCGGAGGTTAATGACAGTCGCACCAGAAACTTCAGTTTTGTACACAAGGAATCGTGTAGTTCATCAATTTTTCTCCGAGCATACTAACTGCATTCCGCAGTGTTTTCACCATTTGACTTACGCCAACATTTAAGAAATCAAATAGTAATTTAGTGCAAAAGAATGAATTACTTATTTAACATTTTGGCCATGTGCCTAGCGATTGGCGCAGTTCAGTCTCAATTTTTTGACCCAATTATGGACGATAAGTCCTACTTAGATAATATTCAAAAGAATTTAGTCGAAGAACTAGAAGAAGCTAAAGTAGATCTTTTTATTGAAGCCAGAAAAGTTGAGAATGTCACGAGGACTTATATTGCTGCCAAATTGAAAGAAAATGTTTTTAAGGTCTGTGAATTTTCGAATTGCTGCTTACACAATTTTCTGAATCGTTTGTACTGGACATTCATAAATCCATGTTTAATTTATAAATTAACGCATGCGTTAAGTTCGCCTTTTTGGAATATTTGACACTCATGTACGAAATTAGTTTCTAGAATCTTATTCTGAAAAAATTGCAGGCACTCCGGATAATGGCAGAGAATGAAATCTCAAAAGCATCAAATGCTCTGCGACCAAAATCCCCGAAACAGGAAACCGAAGACGAAGATGATGACGAGTCCACTCAAAAACCAACAACGCCATTAACAGGGCTAGGCACGGCCGTAAAAGTTAACCAACAGGTAAGTAATTTTAATACACGATTTACCATGATTTCCACTGTCAAAACAACTTGAAACATACATATGTACAAACATGATTATCAGGTTTTTAATGAAATTCGAACTGGGTTAAAAGTCCCAACCCAAGTAAGGCCCATTCATGAACAAAGTTACCGATACAAATAGTGAGCATAACAACTTATCACCAGGTGTTTCATGGTCTTCGTGTTATACCCAATCAGGTCTTCAGCTTTTTGGGGGAAGCGTTCAAGATCATTTTTGCGGGTGGCAAGCCCAAGACTAGAAAAGCAAATTCTGTGGATCCTGCTAAGACCCTTCTGAACACAACCCAAGAGATGCAGATCCTAGGTGTAGTTAGTTTACTAGCGAGAGATGCTGTAGGTCTCGATGACTTAGCTGAAATGAAATTGAAAAGCCCTGGCAAAAGTAATCCTAAAGTAGAAAAACGATCTGATGATGACGATGAGGAACTTGCGGACGCCATTATTCAAGATGGCCGAATCCTGAACCTATTCAGCCAGCTCCTAGGATTAAGCAAAAGGACCTCCGGGACCACTACAAGTAACGTGCTTGATTGTACCCTTGAAAAAGGCATATGTTCAAGTTGGATTTTTGCTAATTGCTGGCGCACTTTTTTTCCATAGAAAACGAAACCCTGAGTGGATTCGACGAGGATAAAAATAAAGCAAGTGGGAACAAGGTCGAAGGATTTAATATTGAAGCTTTTGTCAGGAACTTCAGTAAAAGTCTAGGAGAATTGCAGGCATCCGTTCCAGATATTTATAGGGGAGTTCGTGAGGCGTACAAGTTGCTGGAACAGGTTGGTGGGCTGGCTGCCAAAATCCGAGAGTATTTCGAGGAGTTATAAAAATAAACCCGACAATTTTTCATCACTTAATTTTTCTTGTTGCTAATAAAGTTGTTTTTTTTTCGAAAATGTTACATTTTTACACTTCCATTTATTTTCATTGTATAAATATATAGCTACGATAGAATTTAACATATTATTTATGACTATAATAATTACGTACAGTAATTAAATTATTATGTACTGTCGTACTATTTCTTCGTTCGCATGTATTGTTTTTTACATTAAAGGAATTTTCATGGAAAATTATACACTAAATTTTCAGAAAAATCTGTTGTTTTTGGTCCAATCCTACTATCTTTACTGGTACAGATTTCCCATAAAGCGTAGGTATTAGAAATGGTTTTAAACAGCAATATTTACGACATTTTACTAAAAAATTCAACTAATTTTGGAATCAAAGGTATACCATACGGATAATACCAAAAAAACATCTCCGAAATGCTCATATCAGGCACGAATCCCACCAAACCAATAAGCACCAACTGAACCATAGCCTACCCAGTTCTGCCCCAAAACAACTACCACGCCGACCATAGTGAGAACCAAAATCCCTACACCAGGCACCCAACTGACCCAACTTGGTGCCCTAAAACGTTCTACAAATTCTTTGGGAAAATTCAAAAAGAATCACGTACTCTACCAAGATCCCTTGGTAAAATGTATACACACACAAGGATGACCTGCAGGTGACAGATCAAAAATTTCGATTCCAGGGGTTACTCAGGGTTCAGATTTTTGTGGGAAGACGGGAAGATTCTTCCCAGGGAAAAAATATTTCTGGCAGGGAAAATCTCAAAGGAAACCGATTATTTTTTGCGAACAGGGATTTTTAAATTCGTTGGTGTATTTCAGGGAAATTGGTGACGCAAACAGGGATTTTCAGATTGGTTTACCTTATTTGCCAGGGATTTGACGTCATATAGGAATTTGTTTTGGCCAACAGGGATTTTGAAAATTGTTGACCTTTTTTTCAGCAGGGATTTTTTAAATCGTTGAGGACCTCCCCGCAGGAATATACAATTCAGCAGGGAAATTCAGAAATGATCTTCCAGTGAGATTTACAAAAATCCGACCCCTAGGGTTACTCAATGCAATCCATTAATATTTCAATAACAGTAAAGAACTACAAATTAACCCCGCCCCTCAGCATTCCTACGACGTTTACTACCAGTTTTTTTAAAATTACAATGAAAGTTGAAGTATAGTTAAAATTAAACCTCAACTTAAATTTAACATTTTAACATTACAGACGACATATTGTTTGCAAATTTAAAAAAACTTTAACCCACAATAACATAACAAGGCCAGAAGCCATGCTGCCATCTCTCGTCCCTCAGCATTTGATTTGAGCTTAAATTGCTTCGGTGGGAAATTCAAATCCGCCGCCAAAATTGATATACATTACATTTTGGGCATTTTACATTTTAGGTGTGTGTCTGTTGTGGAAAGTGTTGGATTTGAGTGTTTCCTATTTCACTGACTAGTACCAACGGACGGGCTGGATTGCTGGATGCTCATCTCCATCTCCATCCTATATAACGGACTTTTAAAAGGAGGAACCCTCAATACAAATCCTCTGCGATATGGAGACTGGACATTCAATTGTGTTGTGGGGTGCAGGAAGAGCCTAATCAAAAGTATTTGCATTAATTGTCAATTGGAACATTTTTGAGTTCGCCGCAGTCGGAATTGTGAAGACAGTTATTACATACAACAAGTGATACATGGTGTTGTTGTTAATGTTGGGAGTTGCTGGGATTGTTTGTGGAGTGATGTCATCCATGGAACCTTGTAAAAATAAAGTGTAGGTACTATTATTTGGATTGTAAAGACAAGTTTGAGACCGTTGATAGAAGTGCTGTGAATTTATTGAAGTGTTGCTCCCATAGAATTATCTATAACTTGATTGTTTTAGAATTATTCTGTATATACAGTTAACCATCAGAACATAGGGAAGGTCCTTTGTGGAAAGGGAATCGTACATTTTTTTGGTATAGAATTTTTATATGGTGTACTGTATTCTAAACTGTAAGTACTAGAAGTCCTTTAGAATTCTTCTAGTAGATTCTTTGGTGTCATTAGTAGGGGCTATGGTTATATAACATATTGACAATTTCAGAAGTTTCTATAATACGGTCCTTTCTGTACGATTTAAAATCCTGGAAGGATAAATCCTAACCGTGTGTGTAGTATTTATTTTTAGGACGGGAGCAAAGCGGATGCAAACCGTTATCTGGTGATAGTTTAATTGTGCTGGTGACTTATTGTTTCCAATGGGATTTTACCTCTTGTCATTTGTTATTATCTACAGTTTTGTATCCACGGGTTTGTATCACTACTTGGTGAAAATATTATTTCTTTGGTTTTATTTCCTCTTCTTCACGACCTTCGTCTCGTACTTGATATATTTAGTGCCAGAGACCCAACTGACTTGGGTGCTGTCTGGACGGGGTCAAACACCCTTCCAGGACAGTTATGATGATGAGGATAGTGATTTGTCTTTTGTAATTGAGAATCTTTGAGTCTTTCCTATCTTTCTTCATAAGAAGGTCAGTGAGCTCTGAAATAGTCATTTATATGGTTAAAATGTCCGGTGGATGGTGGATGTGAGGGGGATGAAATGTTTATTTATTTGTGAGTTTTGTCCTTAACAGGTGGTCAGGATGAATCGGAAGGACAGTTCTTTTGCTGCTACTTCGTCCTTGAAGGGAGGCAGGAAGAGCGTTAGTAAACCCAAGAAATTCGTTAGCCGTTCGGAAGAACTATGCGATTGGATGGCTTCATTGGGGTATCAGTTACCTAAGAATGTCCAGCCTGAACATTTTGAGTACGTCTTCCACAATGAAGATACGGCCCGAATCGTCAAGCAAATGATGAAAGTCATTAAAACAGAGAATATTTTGGATCCTGTGGAAATTGCAAAGTGAGTACGGCAGTACGGAGTTACTGGGGAGGTTTCTTCGGATGTCTAAATAATGTCACGGAATAATACTTCAAATGGGTCATGACGTTATCGAGAGAGAAAATGAACGTTATGTTAAATGACTGCAGGCTCAAATTTCAAGAGTTTTGAATCATTCACGCTGTAGAGACGTACTGTACTGAAAATCTGGGAAAGGTCTTGTATTTGAAAGTGTTTTAATGACGAATATTTCCTTTCATTTAGGTTTGATCAACTAAAAAAAGATGGGAGGGTACTCTATGGATCAGAGCTTGAAGTTCATTTTGATAGAATAAAAGCTATTAAGATCGACCGAGCGATGAAGGAACAAGCAACAATTGAGAAGGACCGCAAGTTGGATCAGATGATTGCGGAAAAAGAACGGGAAATTGTCCAGTGGAAGGCTATGGATAAATCTTTGGAGTAAGCTATTTAGTAAATATTTTGTTTTAGGAAAATTCGAATTCTCTATTTCTTATGAATATTAGAATTTTTAGTAACATTTAATGAAACGTCAAATTAAGTTCAGTTTAATATTAGGTTACTACACTGTTTTAATTGATTTTTGTTTTGTAGCGATCAACTTCTTGCTGCCGAATTCGATGAAGCAGCTGCTAAAAATAAGGCTGCATTTGAAAACATGGAGTCAGAAAAACTAAACAAGGAAATTCTGGCGAAGCAACAAGAGCTTATTCAGTTAAGTAATGTTTTGATGGAGAAACTTAAATCAGTTCATTTGAAGTTAAGTTCTGGTGACAAGAACAAGGTTAGTTAATTTATTTTTGCCACATGATACCGCATTTGCGTACTATTTAAGTTTGAATTTTGTAACCTGATCAGCTTGTGTTTTTCTATAGACTACCGTCCGGCTCTGCGACAATGACAATACCTGGTTCCAAATGTTAGAAAATGAGGAAAGACTTAGTATGACGATCAAATCCATGTACGATAAGTTCGGGGACGAACAAGGATTTGGTTTTGGAAATGGTCATTTGAATCCAGAGTTCACGCATGTTGCCTACAGAATGTTTAAACAACAAGAGAATCATCTAGAGCGTCTTAGGCACGAGATCATTCATGAGAAGTTGCGAGAGATAGAAATGGATATTGAGATGGCTGGTATTAAGAAGGTGCTACAAAGTATGGGGGACATTGTAGTAGAAGCAAAACTACTGTTTCATGCTGAGCCTGATATTAGAGAGTAAGTATTGTTAGTAATGACACTTTCCTTTACTGCATTGCCTCCACTAGTTACCATCATGCTTATGTATGTAGTTTCCCCTGCTTTCAACATTATGTATGCAATCACAAATTAATTAGCTATGTGTTTGTTAGGATCGTGTTGTGATCCCCATTTATAAAAACTAAATCAACCTTGCTCTAAAGTCTTCATAATAGTCCCGTTTTAATTAAATCGGGACATAGCATATGTTCTCGCAATTTTGGTGTAAATAAATTATTGGTTGTGTTTTGTTTTTAGTCGAATGGTCCAAAATACGAAAGAATGTTCGGATACTTTTGATACAATTCTAAGGCGTGAGCAGTCCCTTTTAAAAGACACAACGAAAGAAGACACTGCTTTTAGGCTCGAATCTCAGATTAAAGAATTAGTTGATATAAAGTCTTGCGCTAAAGTGAGTTGAATGACTATAATTTTAAATAAAGTTGGGAACACATCTAATTTAACCGCTATATATTCACCTATTTTGACAATAATTGTTACAGAAGCACTTTTTGGTAATTAGTTCAGGATGTGAAAGAATCTTTTGTAAGACGATTTTAGTTACGGAGATATGGGAAGATTACATTACAAGTGTACACGCCACAAAAGAATATATGAAAAGAAATGTAAATTTCACGCCATCTACATTAAATTTTAGTTTTTACTAATTTTACCTAGCTAGTGTTCAATAATTTGAAACAACGTGGTCAGACAAAAAAGCATTAAATGCTGGTAACGACCATCATTTTGATCTCTTGACCAAGAATAGAATTTTGAAGCGCTGCGATGAGTTAAAGAAGCACTGACAAGTTCTCGTTGTAATCAGTATTTTCAATATTTAATGTAACCTACTCAAAAATTCGATTATTTTGGAGCGCTACAATCAGTCTAAAAAGATCAGCAAACGAAGATTCATGAGTA
The DNA here is from genome assembly GCA_947179485.1 of Allacma fusca. Taxonomy (NCBI): domain Eukaryota; kingdom Metazoa; phylum Arthropoda; class Collembola; order Symphypleona; family Sminthuridae; genus Allacma; species Allacma fusca. The sequence goes on from OX359247.1 coordinate 42,449,488, forward strand.
TTTTTGAATTTCCAGTCTGACACTGACTTTCAAAACTGAAAAGAATAAATACGTCATTCTAATATGAGCATGCACACCATTATTGATGACCATAACCTGTGAAACTAGAAGAGTCCGACAGTAGATTCTTTCACCTTCTTAGCCTGTCTATCATCAAATAGTGCTGGTGTACCAATTTGCACCAAAATTGGTTAATAGTTGATAAACTGAACTTATATTTAAATTATAAATTGCAATCTAACTAACTGTTCAATTACTTTTGCAGAAAGAGAGGCAAGATTTGATGTGTTTTCTGGTGAACACACTTGTAGGACAGAGAGTTCGCGTGGATGTGATTCGTGAGCTTTTCTTGGCAGAAAAACTGAAAAATGAAAAACTAATTTGGTTTCTACAGGAATATCGCAATTCTATGTTTGACCTGGCGAAGGTTGCAATTAATTTATATTATCTACTATAAGAATTGACCATATATTTGGCTAAATAACCCACTTGTTGTATTTAGCAAGAAGAATTGCTACAGAATGAACTCACTGGCTCACCATCCATCGACCCAGAAATAGCCGCAGCCTTAGAAAAGTACAAAATTCCCTCGTCGGCCTATCAAAATCCCCAAACCACTTACCAAACTCTCTGTTTACTCAAGTCCTTAAAAGAGACCGAAAAGTTTAGTCACCTCGCAGACGGTCAGCAAGTAACTCATTTATGTCAGCAAGTAGATCACCTCCAGTCGCTAGTTAAGAATGTAAAATTCAAAGTGCATGGAAAATCCACCTTTGAAGAATCCATCGCAAGTTTGGAGTCTATACATGATGAGATGGAAAAAAATCTACGTTTGCACGAGCAGAATAAAGCGAGGCGCGCCAAAGTATGTACATAAATTCCATAATTTTACAAAAACACCTGTTTATCAGCATATCATTGTACACGACCATAACTTTGTAAATTATTTCTTTTGTTTCTAACAGGAAAACGTTGCACAAATGTTGAATCAGATCAGCCAAGTAGCCGATTTTCTCTCTGAGCTCGAGGCTACGCCAGGTGAAGATTCCCCAGAAAAGTAATGCTTCCGTGTACATAGTATGCATAGGTATTGTAAACTACCGCTGTACGTATGCCACATTAATAGTTGATATGAAAACAAGTGTACATAAAGTCCTACGGTATTCCCAAAGTATTTCATCACTATCCCATGATACTTTAGATTAGCACCGTGGGTACTGACTGATTGTGAGTGTAAATATCCACGAAAACGCGTGTGCGGATAGAATGGAAAACAAAATTATTTCAATTTTACCTCGATTTATTCATTTATTATTCGCCAAAGCTACAAATGTCATTGCTATGTATGTATGTAAAATGATTGAATTTGCTACACCACATGTCTTATGGGCCTAAAATTAAATAAGTATGTTGTTAAAGCAAGCCTTGTAATTTTTTTGTTTATTAAATGCTTATTTATACCATTCCTTACGAGCACATGCACAAGTCTGTATAACGCTTGTAAGAAATTGTGGAGAAGACAATGAGCGGTGTACATTACATATTTTTGTAATTTCCTTTCGCTCTTTTTGCAAAATCCCTGATCTACTGCAAACCTACATAATAATTGTACATGCACTGTAATTTCCTTCTTTGATATTCCTCTTTACGCCTAAAAAATTAAGTCATTCTATTGTTTTCTCGAAAACTCCCTTTTCGTACATACAGAGCCGTAAAAATCATTCGTAATTATTTACCCGGATTTCTGATCCTTTTAATTACTGAAGGACTACACCCAAGGAAACCTCTTGGAGTATGTATCTTGCCAATCTTACTTTAATTTTTATCTACGCTATACAACAATGGATAGCAAATTATTTAAATCGACTCTCTCCCCATCTCTCACATTCTGTAACATCTCTAAAATAATAGCACACTTGAGTCATTTTTTGTATCTTCTTGCCCCCAAGCTTTCTCGTTAGCATATTACGTCCTAGCTGATACTAACATGAAAGAATACGCGAGTCATGCGATCCTGCTCAGAGGCTATGACACTGACATGTATTCATATGGTTTGGCAAGGAAAATGCCAATCTCTAGATCTGTCAACCTTTGTTTACTCTCTTGTTTCTTTGATAACACTCACCTCACCTCTCAAGTGTCTCTTATTATCGTCAGTGATGAGAAGAGGAAAAAGGATGTGATGCTACGACTACTACCTATATTTCTATGTATGGTGTAAATACAATACATGCACACTTGTGTTATTGTTACGCCAGGTTATTACTTTACCTTTTATCATTACGTTTGCTACTTTTGACTAGCCAACGTACACATAATCACCCATGCTTTAAGACACAAGGATTTAGCCATTTGTTTAAATCTACAAAAATCCTGGCTGGATATTAACATTCTGATTATTTTCCCACTGAGTTTGTAATCGGCTTTTCAGCTTTCTGCTCAGCATCATACACATTCATACGCTTATTCATGGGGTTGTCAGATAATACCTGATTCTCCCTATTGAAAGGCTTCAAATATTTGCAATACCATTAATTAGCAAAATTCAACACGTCTTCAAGTATTTATCAATTTAATATCAAGATGGTTTTTTTTTCAAAATAAACAGTTAACTGCAACCTAGTCAATAACAACAGTATCTAATGAAACCATGAAGCTCAAGGAGGATCTTTTTTAATGCGATTTTGCGATTAATGTAAATAATTATGCACACACGATTTCCTTCACAGGATACATTTAGAAACCAATGCTTGTAAATAGAGTCGTCGGTACAAGGATGCTTTTAACATTTAAAATGGACTGACGGCATGCATGTAATTATGTACGTAATGTGTTTGCCCAAACAAACATGGGGTTGAAACAAAAGAAGTTTTGAACCATGGATATGTGCATTTGTGAAGGGGAAAAACACGATAAAATTCGGACATAGATAAATACCTACTCTTAATTACAGCAATAGAATCAGGGTGTGATAAAAACAAGGATATTGATATTGATTGATGAATATAAGGATTACTTTTTTTGACATGATTTTCTATGTATTTTTTTGTGCGTAGGGAAACACCAAGAAGAAAACTCGGCTAATGAGTGAGTATTTCTTTGCAGGAAAGTTTATCATATAATTCATGTGCATACTGCCTATCTTTTTGATTCTGAAGCCAAGTAGTGTGTGGTAGTTAGGTTGAAAGAAATGGACTGAACGGCTGGACACACACGACTCACTCTCTTTTAATATGATTTTTAAAAGGATTTATTCTTGAGTTCCTTCCATCTCAAAGCTCATGTTACTACATGTCTGTTTACATGGGAGTAAAAATACTTCAAGTATAAATACTATGTATCTGTATGGACATGGCTTATTCCATGGTGTTTGGGGGTGTATGTTCAGACCCACATAAATATGCTTGTGTGTGAAATAATTATATAGTAGTTTATATTAAAGTACATTATAGACGTCCACACATTGCGTCTATCTCTTGTATTAAAATGGGAGGAAGGAGCCCAACCTTTTGTAACTGCGAGTCAATTATTCACGCCAGAATTAAAAGTATCTTATGAACTTACAACTCCATTATCAAAGCCATTTGAAAACATTGACAGTGCAGCGTGCTTCTTACAACAATAACAACGTATATACATGGGAGCACAAAGTTTTGCAATAATGAGGAATACAGTAGTATCTTCGAGTATGAAAACTCTCCATGGTTCCTTACCACAAGTATAACAGTTTCTATTCATAATGTCCTACGTACAGATATATGAAGACGCTATATAGTTCCATTAATCCAAATCTATGATTAACATTACAACTCTCGTGCCTTTTTGGCTGGAATGAGAATAATATCAAATACACGTATGTATCTGCATACATTTAAATCAGTATACTTAATGAAAAAGTACAGATTTACAACAATGTGGTAAACTCGTATTTGTACTGAAATATAAAGCATGCATTGAGCTTTTCTGCTGTTACTCTACTTACCATACACACACACACACACACACACACATACATACACATTACATTACATGTATTTAAAGTCAAGTAAAGAGCTCTCTGGCTCTCTCCATGCTACCACTCATTCAATTAAATCCTTACTTTACTACCTGCGTTTAGAATATAAACTTTATACACATGATTATTAAAACCCTTTATGTGAGTACACCCCCTACTTTCCTTTCACTATACGAAGTTTAAAGCTGGTAGTTGCCTACACGGGCATATGTACGTTCACATGCAAAAGACTCCTCACAGCGCACAAAAAGCCATATTCCAATGTATTTAGATGGTAGCGTACGGCGAAGGGTATGCATAGTCTGCCGCATTTTGTTTTTTTTTTTTGCAGACGCAATTTTCGAGCTAAAATTTTTTTAGCACGGAAAATTGAACACATGGGAAACGCACTGTTAAAGTCCACATAATCATGTCAGTTTACTTTAAACTCTACTCCTGTCAACAACTCCCTACTGACTTCAGCTCTGAAATCTCATTGCACCTGAGGGGTATATTTTGATCCGGTATTTTCCTCAGTTGTTGACATTTGTCATAATGGTAGTCCCATTATAGTTAATAGGACCTTACCAGTAGCCTGGAGCACACGGGAGGTGTGGGTTCACAATGCTAATAAGCTGAGATCTGTGGTTAGTAAAACTTAGTGTTAAGACTTTTGAACACCAGAAAGAGTGATCAAAATAGGGAGCGAAAGATTGTGTTAAGAATATTCATCAAAAACAAAAATAATTGTTGCAAAAAATAAAAGTAACATTCCTATTTCGTGACAAGGTGCTCAAAAAGTGTGATATGGTTGCAGTTCCGTTCTGTAGATATTTCCTCAACCAGTAAGACTCTTAGACTCAGGCATTTTTGAGAAGGAGTCTATAATGCCGGAAGATAATAGTGAGGGCATTGCAATCCAAAATGAAGAATGCAAAATTAAAGAGGAAACTTTTGGTTGTCAAGTTCAAAAGACGGTGATGAATTGCAGAGAAAGTGCGGAGGGCCATATTTATTTAATTTATCCTTATTTTGTGCAGCTCATCATAATCAGCAGAAAAAAATTACTTGGAAATGGATTCCCTTTTTACTTCTTATTCATTACCTTTTTGTTCCTCCCAAGTTTCAATCACAAGACTACGGCTAGCTTCATTGGGGAGAACAGACAACATGCTGTAGAGGTATGAGCTACTTTTTTCTATTCCTTCAATTTACAGTAGTTACTTACCTACATTAGCCTTAATTCATTGTTTCAAATCACAATGTCATGTACATTGGGGTATCCGTTCATTAGATATATGTTCAGCGGGATTGGTAAGCATACAAGGTATTTGACCAATATTTTTAGTTCTTAATTAATTCTTAATATTAGCAATTGTCAATGATGCTGGCAGAATTGACAAGCATCGCCTGCCTCAATCAGGGTTAATTTCTTTCAAAATGGTAACGGAAATACCTCATCTTTAGATGCTCAAGAGGAGACATAATTACAGATACTGCAATAAATTAAAGATTAGCCGTCACCTTCAAAGACAACAAGTCTTTGACAAATTAAAAATATAATCTAACAATAGCAGTAAGGAAACGCTTGTAGGTCTTTCCCAGATAAGATTTCAGGGCAATCGTGTCTTTTCGGAAGTAATCACACATTAGGGAGGTAGTTACAGTCGGCCACAAAAATCTTCAACTTTGATCGTAATGTAATTACTACATGCGTATCTTGAATTTTTGCGGAGTCAGTGAAGGTAAGTAAAGAAAATTGAGAGGCGAGACGATGAAAAAAATAAGGCATAATAATTAGTCATTTCCTCACTCGCACTGGTATTATTCTTTTCTGCAGAGGAAGGAAATCAAAGGTAGTAGGTTAGTAGCGTTACAGCATTTCGTACAAATAGGGATGAATGGACTTATGTCGATAAGACTATTTAGACATTGTAAGTACCTACCTCGTATAATATCTCCCTGCATGTATGCACATGAATTCCCCTATCTTATACAAATACTATGTAACCACAGTGTGCCAAGTTCTGACATTTTTCTGAAGTCAATCTATTGCATTCACTCTTCCAAGCGTTGTTCACTACAAGTGAAGTGCATATACTACTCACACCACACATGGATAATTTGACATCACAATCATATGTATCTCTTCATCAGAGGGGTGATAAATACTGACCAAATTGTTGATAAACAAAACAATGTTTTGTTCCTGAGAGCTCAATTGACTGCATTGAAGGTGTGAACAAAAGTTGCATGCCTTTCTACATTGTGGAGCACAAAGTTGGAACAATATTGCCAATGAACTTTAGAAAAGGGCGGGGAAAGAGCAATTATGACAGTTCACTCATGCTTTTTTTCTTTTACAAAAGGTCATTAGTTCCAGAAAAGTAATTGACTTTATTGGTGGAAAGAAATCGTAGACCGAAGCATTTTGGGAGTTTGTAATCAAATGGAAAGAGAAAAGATAGAAACTGAGATAACCCAAATTTTACACCCATTTGAGGTTCGAAAGAGAAAAACAATAATGATGGATCAAGTGATACTAAAGACACTAAAGAGTAGGAAGTTTTACGATGTCATTTATAATTTCACTGGGCCTGAGTATGTATGTACACTTCATGGAAGTCCATATATATTTTATTTGTTTATTTCCTCCTGTATATCAAGTTATGACCTGTGAATGAATGAATGAATGACTGAAACCTGTCGGGAGAACTTTTGTTCACCGCTCGGTGGTGGTTTTGTTGGAGTCTGCGAAACCGTAATATTTTCCCTATTTTATGTATGTACCATAGTATATTATATGAGTGTTGAAAAGCCTTATCAATATAAACAAACTGTTTGTTTTTATTGATAAGGGTGAAAGTAATTTTTGGGTTCTATCACCCCTTCTGATGCAGTAATGTCTGGGCTGAAAGGAATACATTTCCTTTAATGATCTTAGTTTGTTACTATATACAAAGCCTTTACTTTCACTAGTTGCAGTGTTTTTGAAACTTTCGACTGTATTTACCGTTTTATAGGGACATTGTCAATATATTTGCTACCGGACTTTTGTACTCAAAGGAAAATTGGATGTTTGTTCGGGGATGGTTAGAGTTTGCAGTAACAAGTAGTGAATACAGTATTGTGTGCACAAAATCCTGGTTTTTTCAATAATGGTGATAAATTTGCATGTGTACATTCTGTAATTACACCTGCTTTGATATAATAATTGATTCGAGTCAGAATTTTACACACAGTTTGTGATTCTTCGTGTGCCCCAAGATTAGATGTATAAGAGGAGAATAAGAGGTTTATCATTTATCATGTACGGACTGAAATCAGAAATATAATGTGACAGGTGTAGACGGCAAGAATGCATGATTGGTAAAAACGTAAATCCGTTCTTATTCCAACCCATTTTGAGAATATCCTAGTAGTTTTATTACTTACTTAAATTCAATTAAGCAATAGCTTTTAGCGAAAGCACTGTCTGCTTTCTATTACTAATTGTAAGGGCTTTTATTGTTCCCTATTTTGAGTGAATGCAAATAGGAATATATGTGGAGTAACTCATCACGACTTATAGCTTTATTACTTCTCATTGTCAGTTCTTTTGCAAGTCTGAGATGTAACGCGGATTTCATTGGAATTAACTAAAAATGTGGGTAATTAGCAGGATTTTTATTCTGATATATAATCGCGATTCCGTCGTCTTGCAGTACAGTGAAGGATGGACTTGGCTCAAGAGTAGGAATCAAATGAGGTATTCTTTCAAGCTGTCATTACACTTAACAGGTCTCATTATTACAAAAGCCCTGCCATCATTGCACTACTACTAGCGTGATAACTTATTACATTTTAAAATGTTTCCCGAGTTATGTGCAGACTGTGAAATTGTACAAGTGACTCCAAGAGTTGACATTAATGGTTCAGAATGATTTGAATGACTTGGAGTGGATGCTAAAGTTCCACGGCATGTGGACACACTCACATGAGGGACATCAAGGAATAAATAATAATTGCAAAATAAAAGTTATAATTTCCCAAGCAGAAAATATTACAGTAATAATTTGCGGTTCTTTTCCCTCCATTCTTGCGGTGCTGAAAACAATTTAATATATTAAAAATACTATAAGCTGTTTACCTGAAGAGTTTTTCTATTGAATTTAAATGCTTATCAACTTCCCACATCTTTTAGTAACTGCACCTTCAGTAATAAATGACAAACATAAAACGTTTAAGAAGTGTTAGGTCTAGTAGGTATTTACATACTTTGTATTATTATAATTTAGGAAATCGTAGAAAACGCATATGGGCAATTTCTTACACATTCCTCTATGAAATTCCCGTCCAGAAAACCTGTAGAAGTTCAAGAGGCTTAAAGTTCTCAGACACAACGCAAATCGCAAATCTTGCATTCAGAACTCTATTCATATGGTGCATATGTTAATACGTATATAATTAATTTGGGCATGCTGAGTCAGTATGCGATTTATAAATTCTGCATTCTCATTTCAATAAACAAGATCCAAAAATAAATAATATTTTGTCTATTTTCAATCGCATGCAATATCCTATATGTATTTATTATCTTGTCTCCCTGCTGTCTCTTAACCTCTCGGGGAAAACAGAAACCCAACAGCCCCTGACGAATCGTGTCTACCTCAAAGAAAGAAGAGCAATATATGATAATATGAGTATCACATCCTCCAATTTTTACCTGACACAATATCTACTTACGATTTACAAAAAAGAGAAACACTTGCACTAATTCGATAGGTTAAAAATATACGAGCAAGAAATAATAATTAAATTAGAAATCGACAAGGAAGGGCGTAGGTCTTTCTTAGCTATTCATTTTCTTCAATCACGGCTCGTTATCTTCATGCCTTGCTGAACCTCTGTCTAGAGTCAAAGGGTGAATTATTAAGCTGTTATCATTTCTCTGATTATCTGGCTCTATTGTCATTTGATCAAACCACCCGCAAAACTTTCTTGAATTTGTCATGTTTAATTGTCGTTTCCAAAATTCATAAGATTTGCTACAATGTAAAAAATAAACAAGTGGATGATATCCCAAAGGTTTACACAGGTACCTCACATAGATTTTTACACCTATTTATGTATCTACATGTAGAAATAGATGTATAAATTGATGCCTACTTGTCTACAGTATCTAGTTGTTTATGCAAGTACTTTTTATACCATGTTGTGTCCTGAGTGAGAGTTCAGTTGAGGTAACGCCGCAATGTCATTAATGTCATTTACTGTAAATACTAAATGTCCATATAATCGTGGCGGTAGCGGTAGGAAGTACGAGGTTATTTACATTGAGGAATAATTATATACGTCAATTTTGTTTCAGCACATCTGGAATCAACTAACTCCACAAGAAGTCAGTCGCATATTCGGCCATGAAAAATCCAATCAATTTGGTAAGTGTGTCTAGACTCATGTTTACCTGAACCCTTATTGATTATAAAGACGGGGGAAATATATATGTACATACCTCTGGTTAAGCATAATTATATATGCACATGTATGCTAAAAGGGTGTCATCTCCATTCCAAAGTTGAACAGAAAAAAGCATCTAGCTGACCATCCTCGTTTGAACGGGAAAAAAATGTCAGTTGCGCAAAACCTTCAACCTTAACCGATTATGCACTGTTTGGTTGCGGAAAAGCTCTCTGCACGCAATTCCTTTGCAAAATAGCAAAGTCACAGAAAAAAATTGTTACATAGCAGCATCAGTCGTTATGGTTAAAATACATCACTAACTGCCCATGATTTGATCCGCTGCAGTATGTATCCACTGTAACATCATACTAGATATTTTTTTGTAAACATATTGTCGCTCTGAATTGGCAATTGACCATTCTTCCGTTTGTTCATTCACCTCACATTGTCTTGTTCCCTAAACCAAATAATATTAGCTTTTTACAGTTAGTTAGCTCCTTTACCTCCTATACTTATGCAATCAATGGACAAATTGTTTGTGAGAATTTGTAAACCTCCACTGATTGGTATAATTGCCCAGTCCAACAATTTGCGATCAAAAAAGCATACAGTATGTACAAATATTTTAACTTCTTACAAAAAAAAATCCACGGGTTGCCTTCCGTTTTTGAGCCAATATGCACACAGCGTGCATTAATTAACCTTTTTACTAATTTTAATTAGGCATGTCTGCTTAAATAATAACTGCTTTATAAAATTTTTGCAGAGTAAGTATACCGCACGCCCAAGTACGAAGTACGAAGGGCGACTATCATTTCCCAAAAGAGACTGCGGTTGCATACAATACACCATACTTAATTATTGGGATTGCGAAATATTACGAAATTTTATTAATATACCAGACATGAAATAACTTCATCAGTAGCAAGGGGCAACCTTGACCAGGACAATTGGGACTTGGGCATAGTATTTGGGTTACGGTTAGTTATTTCAGGACATGAAAATTACTAAATACGATGACAGTTTGAAACTTTTATACAAACTCCGCTTATTTTATGTAGCCTTGTGGTTCTTGAATATGACTGCAGCTGATTATCATTATTGTTCGGTCAGGAAAATTACATATGAAATGTGGAGCAGAGAACGGAAGGAAGATGAGGACGAGGGTGGATGTGCATAATTTTTTGTGTGCTCATGAGCATTTACACTATCTACTCCTTGTGCATTTCCAAATCAAGACCAAGTTTGTAACTGGTATGGAAATTTAAGCTGATTGTGAGCTTGCTGATTTTTTTGGACTGATTGTGACAAAAATTAGCATGCTTTCGGGGCATGATGAGAGTAAACGTGCTTAACATGGTAGCAGTAATATTTCTGTGCTATACGCTACACGACAGAAATTGCCACTGTATGTAGATACTTACAAAACCTTTGAACGCAAGTATTATCTTCATATCAGGTTTGCATAAGAATCAAATTCTGTAAATGCTCATGTTTTTTTTTGTTGTAGCGATTTTGAGGTATTTACACGTTTTGTTCACGATGGTATCAGTAAGTTGCATAATGCTCCACTTTCCCGATGCAGGAGATAAAAAAAAATTGATACTGGGCTTAAAAATTTAATGTGCATCAATTTACATAATTATTTGAGTAGTACTTAATTAATAGCGTTTACTTGCAGTGCCAAACCTGGACATAGTCCGACCCATCAGATCAAACGAGCACCAGTCCCGCAGAAAGCGATCACCTCATGACCCGGCCTCAGCAGAAGAGCTAAAATCAGAAGCGGAAACTGAGACTCAAATAACATTGCAAGGTTTGGGGCGGAATTTTAACATAAGTCTTAGCCCAAATCCGAACTTAATCGACTCCCAAAATTTCGTATACTTAATCCGAGATCAGAATGGAAGTCAAGTGGTGTCTGACAGCAACCAACTACAAGAGCAGTTAACTTGTTTCTACCATGGAAAAGTATCTCATGAGCCCGCGGCTGACCGTCGCAGGGTAACGTCAGCCGGAATCGGATCAGCGGCTTTGAATATTTGTGGAGGCATTGTGAGTCCAAATGAAATGTTTTTTTTTACCTTAAATATCATGCTAAATTGCATAGAACAGTAGCACTTTAGTAGCCTCTATAGGAGACATAAATGATTACCTTTTTTAGTGCTCAAAGCCTGCGACGGTATGAATTGAGCACGTAGTGTGAGTACCTAAGAGAGGCAGGCAATGCCTATTTTTTTCTGTTATGTATTATTGAGAGAAGGGTGTCAGTCACTTCCTGCATGTCTATCCCACAGTTGGTCATCGTCACGCACTAAAATTCCCATGTTTATACAACATTTATGCTCAGCATCCATCATCATTTATTAAATCTAGTCCCTACTTTAGTTTTCTCATGCAGAACAGTAAAGCTCGCCTATATTCCAAATTATACATACACTGCTAATAAATGCAAAGACACTTTAGTAGGCTTAATGTTTTCCTTGCAAGGTTTTTTTCTCAAGAGTATGCATAATTATACATACTAGTCATGAGGACTTCAAATAACATCTGACAATAATTAGGCTCGTATTTTTCATCCCAAGGATTTATGCATATTTGAACATCTAAATAATCTTCCTTTTGCTTGCTTATAAAAACTAGGAAATGCTAAAATTCTGTGGCAATATTTTTTATGGGTTAAGTGAGAATTAAAGAATTACCGCTGTGCCTTGACGCTGTTTTCGTTTTTACGTACATAGTGCAATTCAACAGGGATTCGCATAGATAATATTGTTGTTAATTACATTGCTGCTCATAAAAAGTATAAATCTTTAAACAACGTGTTTATTTGGTTGTTAGAGCGGGTTCATATTATCCCCGGATGGACAAGAAGATCATCATTACGCCATTCACCCCATGCCTGCACGTCTCCACGGGAATCATCAAGCATCAGATCCTGTCACCATTGACTCCCAGCATCATTTCCTCTGGCGAAGAGACAATCCCTTAACGAACCTCAAAACAAAGTTAGCCCAAAATGCAAAACTTCAAGCTTTCCAAGCCTGTCGACATGATGGTTCAAACACATTTCATAAAATTACAAAAAGAAGTCCAGAAGCAACCCCAGAGGAGGAGGCTGATGGATACGGGAGCTATGTACAATATCGTCCTAGGTCCGTCCCTTCTGATTCATACTGGTTTCAACATAGAACCACGAAACCTTCCCAAGTTTACAGTAGGAATAGAGATGCCCAAAGGAAAGCAAGAGGGAACCCAGAACCAGTATCAACTCAAGACTCGGAAGAATTTCACTGGGCTGAAAGCCAGAAAGTAACAGAACCTGATGCATTTTACTACTCCCAACCAGTTGGTCGACAAATAGGAGTAAACCAACCCACGGCAATAATGTTGGAGGAGGAGAACATATTTAATCAAAACCCAAGTGAGAACTTACCCTTTTTGACAAGAAGAGCGGAACATCCTGAAGCCAGCGAACGTTTTGATACAAATAGTCGCTATACTTGGTCCAATCCCCGTCCGGACGAGAGCAGGAATAATTATGAGGGTCCAGCTCGAAACCGAAATAGTTTTTATGTTGGTAGAAACCAAAGTGGGACACTATCCCGTGACTTTCAAGATGCTAAATGGGTGACTCAGACCAACGGGAGGAAGGGTCGGAACGATGAAGAGATTTTTGGAGCAAATTGGAAATCCAGTTTGGATACGGAGTTGAGTTGGACCGAACCAGCGGGGGATTCGGCGGGAGGACTCTGGGCTCAGAGTAGGAAGGAAGTGGGAGAACCTGCAAGGGAAAGGGAACCTTCTCATCTGACAATCGAAACTGCAGTGTTTATTGACAAGGACTTGTTCAAACATATGAAATCTAACTTCCCTGATGATACTCATGGGGAAGTAACTCGGATCGTTCTGGCAATGATAAATGCAGTGCAGTTGCTGTACCAAGACCCTTCATTGGGTCATCGGGTTGATTTCGTTTTGAAACGGTTGGAAGTTTTGATTTCAGATCCACCAGGGTTACTGAGACCTTATGATATAGATCGTTTCCTTACAAATTTCTGCAAGTGGCAAAGGACTGAGAATCCTTCCAGTGATGCGGACCCACTTCATTGGGATCACGCTTTAATTCTGACCGGCTTGGATTTGTATGTAGTGCACCAGTCTGGAAAGATTAGCAATCAAGTTGTGGGACTTGCACCTGTCGCTGGAATGTGCACCAGGTCCAGTAGTTGCACCGTCAATGAAGGCCGGCATTTTGAGAGTGTTTATGTCGTTGCACATGAGATTGGACACAAGTGAGTTTACGTTTTTTTCTATTTTAAACCATGCTCCAGAGAATAAAAAGTCGAGAAATTATTTGAATATGACATTTGCATTCATGTTTGTTAATATGGTTTGGCTTATGTATAATTATATCTATATCGAAATTACACCTTTATTTGTATAGTTTGGGCATGCGGCACGACGGTCCACAAGCAGACAATGAATGCGACCCGACAAGCCACATCATGTCCCCTACTCTAGGCTCAGGCAAAATAACTTGGTCTCCGTGTAGCAAACGTTACTTGGACATGTTTCTGGAGACAAGTCAGTCCAAGTGTTTGTTAGATAGAGCAAAATCCGAATCGAGGTTGGACCACGATGCTGATGGGAGACTTCCCGGGGAGCGGTTCGACGCAGATCGACAATGTAAGAATGTTCTCACCCCTTGTATAAACCATTTAAAAAAATAACAAGCTTTTCGAAAAACTTCATAAATTTTAAAATCATTACATTTCAGGTGTTTTAAAATATGGCCGTGGAAGTTACCACGCTTTACAGCAGCCTCTGGAAGATGTCTGCAGGGATTTGCATTGTCGCAGGGAGCACTACACTTGGACGTCACATCCAGCCTTGGAAGGGACGTTTTGCGGCATTGATATGGTAGGTTCCGTGTTTAACATTCTAACGAACGTTTCATGCAAATTATAGAAAACATACGAATATTTTTACCAGTGTAGATATTTTATTCGGGCAAATGTAATAAATACTTAGAGGACAAAAATTGTATTCAAAAATAATGCTTGGCGTGTTTTTGGAATTTACAGTGGTGTCGAGCTGGAAAATGTGTAACGAAATCCAACCCAATCGCGGCATTTGACCACACGCCCTCAATTAACAGTGTAGCAGGAAGTGAGACAGCAGCGTACTCAACTCTCAAAGCTATGAATGGTGGCTGGGGAAAATGGTCCCTTTTCACTGACTGTTCATCAGCTTGCTTAACCTCCGATGATGGCCTGATCTTTCCTGGGTCTACAGGAATTCGTTTGGCTGCAAGACGTTGTGATAGCCCGCGGTAACATTTTTCATTTCATATTTATAACACTTCTGTTGCATGACGCACTTTTGTTACCCGTATTCATTCCTTGAGTTTTTGTTTTAAGGCCCGAAAATGGCGGCCGGCAATGTGATGGACCTGATCGACGGTACAAAACCTGCGATGCCGCTAAGGTTTGTATTAACAAAATTAATTTTTACGCTGTAAATATAAATTTATGTTGTTCACAAGTAATCGGAATTTTGTAAACCCAGGTGTGCGCTTCAACCCCTACCCAACCAAAAACTACCGAATATGCTAACGAAGTTTGTGCTCGGGCAGCAGTTGTGGACACTGAGTTGACCGGGCGGGGATACATGACTAACACCAATGACCGTACGGAATATTTTTGTATTTTCTTAAAACTTACATAAACTATTCTTTGACCAGTGAGTATTGAATGATGAATGAGACTCCAATAATAGCGGACGTAAATATCATTTTAATAGATTTTTTTAGAAATCTGTAGATATTGCTTGATATCTATTGTTAAATAAAAATGTTTAAATTGAATCCTCAGCCGAACGTGCTTGTTCCGTTTGGTGCGAAACGAATGAAAAAGGTGGTTCGCGCAGTCGGGGCTGGAGTTTTCCAGATGGCACTGCCTGTAAACTGATTTCACAACCGAACGCCCCGACATTTTGTATTGCTGGAAAATGTCAGGTAATCAAAAAACCTATGCAATCTGTACAATCATTAGCTGTCCGTTGGTCGTGTTCAACAACAATATAGTAATTAACTGAAACTGACATTAATGCAATTCTCGTTTTGTAACAATTCAGGAATTTACATGCGACATAAACTCATACTTCGGTCTCGCGGAAGAAGAATGCGCCGGATTTTCTAAGGAACTAGCACCCAAATCCTGGTTTGGCCACCGACTGGACGTTCCTAGTAGTAGCAGTAGTATTAGTAGCAGTAGCAGCACCAGCGTTACCAAGAGTACCAGTATTTTGTCCAGTAACCACCGTTCCGCAAAGTCTGGATGGACATCTTGGGAAAGTCAAAGTGATTGTAAATTAGCGTGCTTAGCTCCCTCTAAGGGATTGGAACTAGTCAAACGACATTGTAACGCTGGGGATAACCAATGTTCCGGCTTGGCATTATCTGTGAGGCTATGCAAGCCCTCAACCGCCACGGTTACTAACACTATTTGTTAATGTTACATTATTTCTAACGTATAAAATTCACGAGAAATGTACAAATAAAATGTTTACTACTTTACAGGCCCTAACATGTCACAGATTGCAAACTCCTTTTGAATATGCGACCAAAGTTTGTAGTAAATACTCTGAGAAAGTCAGTGGTCTGTCTGGGATAGGGATGCAGTTGTCTGCTACCACAGGTTAGCATTGAACCCAAAAGCTACCAGGTTGAATCCGAGTAGAGTATCAGTAATAACAAGAAATTTCTGCGAATTTATTTAGATGACAAGGATCGGCCATGCAGAATCGGCTGTCAGGACGAAAGTGTTCCTTATAGATTTTACATGGTCAATGGAGAAGAAGGATGGTTCCCTGCTGGTACTGACTGTTCTCGTGGAGATAATTCCAAGAAAGCGTACTGCATGGGTGGGAAATGCATCGTAAGCTTTAAATGCTGTATTTTTATTCACAAAACCTCATTCAGACATAAAATCAAAGGATTAATAACATTTCCTCTTTTAGGACTTTGGCTCCGATGATACCCCAACGTACAGAATCACGGAAAAACTAATGGGATCTATTGAATCCTTCTTTGAACCACAACGAAATAAACGACAAGTAGTTTACGATGTTATGGATACAAAAGCTACGTCAGCCGCACTTGATCAAGGCAGCCTCCGGGATTTAGTGAATAAATTCCCACAAAGTCCTTCCTCAAGTGGTATCAGAATTTCTTGTTTTATTTTGTATTTTCTCAATATTTAAAATATCCGAACATTATGGAAGCTGGAAAATTGGGGTTGATAACAAAATTTTAATTGTGCAGCTGGTTACTCCCACTTTTTTGGTCATCAAACTGGCCCTGAAGACATTAAACCAGGTTCCCTGGACTTCTCGCGTCCTATCACAATAGATCGAACTATAAGTCGGGAAAAGTCGGCGTATAGTAATGAAAATAAAAGAAGTTTCCAAACTTCGGGCAAAACAACTGAAGAAGACATAAGTTACCGTGGAAATGCTCGTAGCATTGCCCACGAGCCCGACAGTTACCAAGATGGGACTTCATGGAGAGGAATCAATAACTTCAACTCTGCTTCAGTTGAAACGAAAGTCCCATCCCGAATCGGTTCTAGTTTCTGGTCTTCGGGGGCCATTGAAGGAAGCTTTTACGAATGGAGGATGATCGTGTCAGACTGCTCAGTTTCGTGTGGGAAAGGTTAGTGCACAAGACATTATGATTTTTTAAATTATTACTGCCGTCAATTGATGAATGGTAGTTTGTTTAAAAATATGTTTTTTTTGTGATTTTTACTGAAATATCTGTCTTGTTGAATTTGACATACTAGGTGTTCAAGAAACAATTGTACAGTGCATTTCTGGAGACACTGTGGTTTCTGAATCATTATGCAGCAGTAGGCCCCGGCCTGGTGTTTCGGGTTATTCTGACTGTTACCGTCACAAGTGCGAGAATTTGAGACGAACCGATATTCACAATTCGCTTTGGAATTGGGTTCAAAGCCTTTTACCCAAACGAGAATCACATTCATAATAATATCCCGTAAAAGTTGTATGTTAGTAAACCTCACTGCTGATTAATTTTGTGAGTTTTTTCGTGTAATTTTTTATTTGTATTGTTGCCGCTGTGTTATTTTCAATAATGTACTGTATTAAATGATGTCCTAGGTGTTTTTACCTTTTTATGCATAAACAACAATAATAAAGATGAAGATAAAACGGAGGTGGGATAAGTTTGATTATTTCAAAAGCCAGATCCTGTTTGAAACAAGATACACAAATAAGATCCTCATACCTACACTTTATTTAATTGTCTTTGCCCACATTGATCTTACAGTAGATTTTTAGGGATAGAGTAATTATTCATTCCTGGTATGGATAAAAGTGCGGTTGCTGAACTGATGGGACATTCAATATTCCCGTCACAACATAATTTTTATAGTTGCACGTAGGAAGCATAAAAACAACTGCTCATGAATGATGAACTGCAATTTTTCTTTTTTAACTGCCATATCGTATAGGCTTAAACTGTCCAGCTCAAATACTATAGTATATATGTATCTGTATATAATTCAAAAGCTGATAACCTTGTGGATGTCAAAATTTAATCATTACGTATGGAAATTGTATTATTTTTTACCAGGTATAGTACAAGAAATATTGACCTGTCTTAACTAGTATAAAAATACGTGTCGCCAGAGATTCGCAATCTTTTCACTTTTTGAATCCGGCTGATTGTGAGCTAACGCAAAACTGCACGGGATTTATTTTGCATTGCATTTTACAGTTCAGAATCTTGATCTCTCGTGTAGATTAAAACTGCGTATTTTCTGGGGTGAATTTTGTTTCTAAGGACGCTATCAAAATGCAGTTTGTAAGTGAGAATTTTGTCTAAATTTTATTTTATAAAAATATTTATACGGTAGGTATTGGTCATTTATATAACGAGTATCCAATCAGGCATTTTATTTATATGACTTCTTGGGGAAAAAATTTAATACGAGGAAAACTTTCCCTTTCTACGCAGACTGGCCTCATTGTTTTAGCACTAGTATTTGTCTACGCACAATCTGCTGCAACGGATTATGGTGAAAAAAGCGAACCTATAAAGGAAATTGTCCCGAATTTGCCCGAAGACCTAGACACAGCTCAAACATTTTACCTTGGATACCGCAGAGCTTTATACACTAGACATGGATTTCATTACCACAAAGCAGTTCGTGGTGGTCCCTTCATTGGATTCGGATATCCCATTGGATATCAAGGAGTCTTTCTGGGCTAAAGATCAACAGTGATCTTGTTTTATTTTTACTTTTCCTGGCAATATATTTCCTGATACATATATTCCACAAAGTCTGTAATGGCACCTAATCAAATTATAATAGCAATCGCAGTTTATCCATTATAATAAAAAAAACAAACGCTTCTTAACATCTAATATAAGCAAAGCGCTACACGAAGAGGTACTCACTCACTACCTATGAGGTAGTGGCTCGGCTGCAAAAGAACACTGAATGAGTTCCTAATGTTTTCTTAAAAAATTGAATTCTGACCTGTACGTAACGAACTATGAATTTCCTTGATTTTATAGTTATTACTACAATAAATTGTATTCATTATATCGTAGATGCTAAGGAAAAAAACTAAGTATGACAATGTAAGTAATAAATAATATCCTCACATTACTATTACATATATGTGTATTGAATAACATACGAACCATCAGATACTGTTATAAATATGGACCGATTATCAAGAAAAGTATTTCCAGTTTTGAGAGTGTAAATATAATTTCTGTAGATACATTTACTTCATTTGAGTGGCAGGCAATACCTTTTGTTAGGTCGCTAAAATAAAATAAAAAGTTTACCAAAAACGATAGAATATTTAAGTTTGACTTCTGGGTACGCCCTCCACGTCCCGTGGAATAAGGTACAGATAGTACTTGTGTCAATAAAATTTGTCAAAATTAAAATTGAATAAATAATGGGTTGTTTGATCATGAAGGAAGATTCAAGTACATCTGTGTATTATCACATGCTGAAAAATTTAATATAATAATTTCATGATTCCACGCAAAATTAATCCTACGACTTTGAAAAATTGAATTTGATTCAAACATACCAAAAATTTTGTTTTTATTTAAGTACATAAGAAAATGTCAGAAAAACTTGAGTACAGAATAATAAACAAGTTTCATTTATTTAATCTTCGACTTTTCGAATCAAGGATAAAATTATTTTCCTAGCCTTACACATATACTAGTTCATATAATGCAACATGTGTAGATAAAATTATTGATCCTGCACGGAGATGCAAAAAGTTGCATCTAACACATAATAATTAGATATTGTCAAATTATTATTTTATTCTTGTCGGCATTTTATAATAATTACAGGGATGTCCTCAACTACCACACACGCAGAAAAACCTTTCCTCGTGAAAATAATAATAATTATAATTGCGTCGGTCGTTCCAATGAGCCTGCCAGTTATGCATGTCCAAAATATACACAGTAATTGTTATTAGTCCAGTCCAGGATTTTTTTGAAGATTTCTGTGTACATACGTTAATCCATCGTAAAAAATTAGGCAATACATTTTGCAATTATGTCATTATAAATACATATATATACGTACTGCAGTAATTAACCAAGCATAACATACAATCATAACATACGTACATCACAATCCAAATTTCAATCAAATTCTTATGTTCAAAAAAAATTATCTGTTTTATCCTTTTATTTTATTTATATCATGAAAAATTTAATCTTCCTATTTTATAGGATGCAAATACTACACGCATTGACTAAAGCTAACTAGTTCGCATTTCCAAGTAGGACTTAAACCTCATTCTCAGCAAGATCACAAAAAAGGATAACTACATTCATAATGAAAAGTACATACCTATTGGAGCTTTGCTACCGTGACAAAAGTACGTGCACCCCGTAACAGAAATTGAAAGTATCGTAAAAACTACTGTTTTGTTGCGTGAGAGTTTGACCGGAAAACAAGACATTTGCCGGAGGGGCAAAAGAAGGTAAGACATCCAACGCGGTTTATAATCAAACTTTAACTGAACATCTTGGGAATCAAGCTAGTTGTAGGACAAAGATGTGTGTACAGTAGGTGCATATCGTTGGATAAGAGGAAAGATGATTTACATTTTCAATAAAAATTGACTTTTTGTAGCTTATCGAGTTTAATCAAAAATACATCTAGATCATACTGTCTCCTCACCGACGATACACACATACATACAAATATGCATAGAAGAGTCTAATGTGGAAATATTAGCAAGGAAAATTGTTTGACCTGGAGCAAATATTTAAACACCAACCAAGGGAGAAAGGAAAATGTGTGAAACAAGTTAAAGACTTAATTCATGCTTTTAAGTAGTTCCAGACATAATCTTATTGTTAGTGAAACTGGTCTTATGCATGGCTTATGTGAGCTTAATTGGTTGGAAAGATCAAGGGTGGCACGCCAACTCATGGTAGACATGGGGTATTGAAACTATTGCTAAATTATTACATTGGAGGTAATAAAACAAGCTCTCATTGTTTCCAAAATACTGAAATTCCTTCATGTAGTTTTTTTATTGATTACAATTTGCGTGTGCTGTTACCTGAAGACATTGACTTTTAATTTATAAAATAAATCCCTGGCTACTTACCCTATTGAATAAATGCCTTGTCGACAGCGCAACGGCGTTGGTAACCTGGTACATATAAATACAAGCTGAAACTTTCTTTGCTGGATCAGTGAGGAGATGAAACTGGGCTTTGGTTTGGCGTCCTGAGAAAGTATTCCTTGCATCTCGACGTAGAGGGGTCTCACCATGAAATATATTGTAAGTTTCACATCTTTGTACTTATTTGTCTCATTATTTTCCATAATTTATAAACAATTCAATAGTATTATTATAGATTAAAATTTTCAGATTTTTTAAAACTACATTTGGAATTTTGTGCAAGTACATGTTCTTACATTCCGAGTAGAAATTCTATTTTTCTATTGATCCCGTAATTTTTATTTTAGTGTACCATCGCCGCATTGGTGGCGCTGATTGCAGTTTTCACTTCCGCTTATTCTTCCAGTGAAGACAGCTATGCGGTCTACGTAGTACCTGAGGACTCAGTAGAACAATTAGAGCCCGTTGAAGATTACTATTATCTAGGTTCTCACGATCGCTCAAATTATGGTCGCGGCCGGAGGCGTCGACGTCGTCGTTACGGTTGGGGTTGGGGAGGCCCAATGTACCATGGTGGACACGGTTTCCACGGTCACGGTCACGGGTATAATGGACATGGTTATGGATTTGGTGGTCCCTTTCATGGTCCATGGTCACATGGGCCATACATGTTGCCTGGAGGTTTTGGTCACGTCGGGAATGGCTGGGGTTGGGGTGGACCCGGAGGATTTGGTGGATACGACGGGCATGGTTGGGGATGGCAAGGTGGCTACTACGATTAGGCTTTAAAATTCCATAAGATGATCTATTGTAACAATCGCGGACCCGTGTTTAGGATATGCTCTTGCAATATTTTTGTTCTCACACTTGGGAAACAGTACCGGTACAAATACAAAATAGAATATCGAGTCTGAAAATTATATTCAGAAGTGCAATAATTGGTGGAAATAAAAGTCATGTCAGATCGGGGTTTATTCAATTTATTCTGACACTTGAGTATCCTCAAATCAAAGTGATGAGATTGTAAAAATATGCCAAATTTCAATCAAGCTTCAGAAATTATGACCCTGTCCCAAAATAAAAGCACTATGTATCACGAACTAAAACTAGTATTCAATTTTACAATGCACTGTACATACCTATGCCAATTTCTAAAAACGTTACCAGCAGGGAAATTAACGCTATGTATACCAAAAATTTTACGAGAAAGTTAAGAATTATATTTTATTTCACGCAGGCCAAATTGATTCATTTTACAGATTTAGTCAAGTCTCCTTGTCAGCAGTAATTAATTAATTTCATCCTACAGCATTAACTTCTTGGAAGTTGCCCACATTTTTTGTCACACTTTGCCCCGTGGAATTAGTTTCCATATTAAATAGCACGATGTGTGAGTCTAGAAAGACATTCCATTTAAAAATCATATTTTACAGATTTTAAGGGTCTTGTAACAGGTCTTAATATAGAGAAAGGCTACATAGTAAGCATTAATAGATGGTAATCAGAAGTAGTATATTTTGTTAAATTTTTGAAATTATCCATGGTCTGTATACTTACTACAGGGTATACTTCCAGATATTTTAAAAAATACAACCATAATAAACGATCATTTTAAAGGCATTACAAATATTAAACTAAAATTCGGGCTGCATAATAGGAAAACATTCGACATCGAATTATACAACCACACCAAATCAAGGTAATTTGCTGTAAGTACTTAAACCTAATGATGTTGCGTGTACTCATAACGGGTACCCATCCCTATTATCCGGTACATACACCATTACGGCACAGTTCCGGGACATTGAACGTATTAATTTTCAGCCGTATTCAATCACCGATAATTTTTTAAGAGTCTCAGACGACAAAACTTATTTCTTCCAATGAAATAAAATTAGCCGACATTTGCCTGGACAAAATTGAAATGGCCAGTTAAACATTAAAGCACTTCAATAGCTCCAAGTCTATCGTCTTGAAGGCAACACTTGCTACATCGTCCGGAATTCCTATAGACATCGATTTTTATCCATCATAAAACAATTGGCTATACCGTCGTTGAAGAGACAGAACGGCCTACATTCTATGTTTTTGTACAGCATGGAAACCATTTTTCCTCTTCAACGACGAAATTTGCTACAGCCCCTGGACGTAGAAACAAGTTATTCGATTTTGTTCTTAATTGCTATACTCAGTTCTCATGCGTAATTACTACAATAATTACAAGTTCAATAGATCAAACTGTTTAGGAGTTACCCGTTTTTTTTTCACAAGTTCAGATACCCGTTATTCGATTTTGTTCAAACTTGCATCAAAATTATCACATTTATAATAATTATATCAAAATTCCTACAGAATTTCTCTTCAATTAGTTCTGGTTCAATACCCGATTTAAAAATTATGAAAAAAGTTAATATATTGGTTTTTTCATAAGTCGGTCGCGCTGACATTTCCTAGTCGTGTCGGGTAACAAGTGACGGGGACGGAAGTTTGACAGGGAACAAGTGTCTCTCGTCATTTTGGTCCTTGATTGAACGGCGCGGAATGTACGGTTTGAATTTTGAAAAACATGTGCGATATTTTTATGAGTAATGCGTAAGCGTAAGGACTAAGGACAAGGAGTTAAAGACAGTCATTATTACGGAAATATTGGTATTGACCTTTGATTCCAAGTCTTGTTCAAATTGTAAGTACTAACCTATTTCCTGTTTTTAAAATTAAAGAATTACTTTTTAGAATTTTACTCTTACATTCCTTTTTAGAATGTTAAATGTTGTAGTGTAGTATTCGTGTTTTTATAAAATAATGGTAGCTAGTGTATAATGCATTTATTTTTTTGTAATTGTAATTATTTATTTGTTGTAAATAAACAGGTATTATTGGGGAGACTCAAATCGGGAGTTACAATGGAATTTACACTTGAAGACTCGGAACTTGCTGAAATCACTTTCCGGGTTTACAAAGACGTTGTCAATGCTGCTGAGATTCGGTCAACTATTTTCTCTTCTAAACTTCCTATCTGCCTCGTACAACCACAGTTGGTATGTGAGGATTGTAATTTTGGAGTGTACAAGATTTATTGGATCTGTTGGATGACGTTTTAAATATATTCCAATAAATTATTTTATTATTATGTACGTGTCGTAAAATGATAAAGGTTTTACAGTGCTGTGATGAATTTAAAGGTTTGGGATGAATTTCAACTGAAAGCTGCCGTCGCTAAAACTATTCAAAACGGAAAGGATGGGACTATGAAGACTCGGTCGTTTGCAACGGAAATATTGTATTGGTTGAGTCCGTCAACGAATGTAATTTTATTCCCACTCAGTCACTTATCATACTCAATGATTTTCAAACTAGAGATTTTGAAGCCAATGTAGATGTAGGCGTGTATATGCCACCAATATAGGTTGTTTTAAATAATGTGAAAATTGAAGCTAATGTTAGTGTTTGCTGGATTTCCAGATAAGTGAATCTCTGAAAACTCTGGGTGCGGGAGATAATGCCAGTGAATTTCTTGTAATTTCTAAGGAGTCGGATTTCCAGCAAGTTCGAGAATTAATAAAAGGGACGGAGATTTCCCTGGCGGAATTGGCCAGCTTGAGAGACAGTCAGCGCATTACGGATTCGTATGGTTTAAACCAAGTTGGGGATATGTACAAATCCAGTAGTGAACTTTTGTCATCTTATATAGTTTCCAAAATGATGACGAAAGAGTTGTGTTAGTCTGTAGTGTAGGAGGGAAGAAAATAAAGGAAATTTTGATTATTTATTGATAATTCTGTAATATTATTTTACATCTTATTATAATAATCTTTATCTAATCTGTAAATTGCTATCGGCGCCAAAATGTTTTCAACAGTATTGTTTAATTTTGTTTAAAACAGGCGGCTACTTTTCTGGTAACAGATATTATAATAGCTACTGAATTATGTAAGTCTTTGTTTTTCTCGGTGTATTTATATTCAAACGAATGCTTCAAATAACATAATACAAGCACGGAATACAAAAGGTTACATTGTTGATAAAACGGAAAAAATACCGACACCTGAAATTCATGAAATTAACATTGGTTTCTGATAAGATAAATCAATAAAGAAGCTGTTGATGATGAACCTCGAGGATTTTTTAAATTTCATCAAAGATTTGCTTAGTTGCTTTTGATTTCCTTACCTATGTCATTCAGGAGGAAACTCAAGCTAGTCTCCATAACAAATTTGCGCAAAATTAAAAGTTTAATTGAAAATCAAAATTTTAAGCTACATTTACCATGGGCTTTTAAAATTTCAATTTTTCATTACATACCTATGCGTAAAATGCAAATTTACATATCTGTCTTTTACATTGCAAACAAAAACTCGGAACCACATCACAACAGTGATGTAAATAAGTACATGGCTTAATTGCCATCAGATATGCAGACTATAAAGAACTCGAAAAATTTATGTTGAGCTTTATCAAGAATCAACTCGAGAAAGTCATTGACTATTGAAATGGGTTCACGGGTTCGGAAACAATCCTAAATACGGTGTGTTTTTAATGTCGACAAAAGCAATATATAATGCTTCTTAGCTACAATAATTTTCAAAAATGTACATTCTAAGAAACTTCTAATTTGTGCACCAAAGTCTTTATTAAACGATATCGTCAGATTGTTTCAGCAATATTTGAAGCTGTTGTTGTTTTACGCCGTTAATTACAATACTGCATTTTCTTCATTCTTGTTGTACGTTTTCAACAATTAGGCTCTATCATGCAACTATGCTCTGCATCTGTATCTCAAACCTCTCGAATGTTTATAAGTGGCAAACAAATAACACCTGCTTAAATCATGAATGAGCAATTTGGGTTTTTACCATTACAAAAACCATTCAGAAATATTATGGATGAAACCTCACATGCATATATATGTACATAAATAGCATTTAGCATGTGCCAACAAACCATCAGCCCACATCCCAAACTTGGTTTCCACGTTCCTTCTGCATGAAACAGAAATACAGAAACCAACCTCTGTTTTGATTTTGTTCTATGCATACGGTTGGCCACGACCTTTTCCCTCCAGGTCACAAGGGAATAAACTTTGAAACACACTAGTCTCAAATTTTTCTGATTTTCTAAAAGCTGCTCATTAATTTTGTTTATTATTTCCGTCCGTTTATAATGAAAATGTTACTGACACTCCTGCCTTGTAATTTTACCCAACTTTCTCATTCTCCTTGTCTACGCCGACAATTTCCAACTGACTCGAGACACCTGCCGTGCCATAAAACTTTCTGAAAATGCAATGAAACCTACAAACCAGAGTAAAATTAGTTTTAGAAAACAAGTTGTTTTGAAAAATTTTAAATCCTAACTATACTTCATATTTTTGCTGGTCAGATTTTTAGATCTGAAATAAAACTTGTTATGTAATGGGAGACTCCCTGAAAAATAGCAGTATAGGTTTCACGTAAGTAAGTAAATTCTTACATATTGAATAAATTCTCACTTTCCCCGCACCTACATACATGATGTAGCAAAACCCACCTTCAATAAATAAATGCAACCTACAATAACAAAAAAAAATGATAATTTGTGGAGATCTTGAAAGTTAAATAAAAAAACATTGCTGCATTTCAGAAAATATGCTTGTATAAGGGAGATCCTTCGTTTAGCCCGAGTTTATGGTAAATGTCACAAGGTCGAGAAATTTGATTATGCCTTTTATCAAAAACAAGCGAATTAGGGTCTATCCAGAACATATGGCATAATAATTAAATTGAGATTTTTTTTTACATGCAGAAACCGGATCCAATAGATAATAATAATTGAGTTCATGGTCCCAGCACTTCAGTATCAATTTAGCATAAAAAATAATCTCAATAAACTTATAACACGTACACTTTTGTTCTCAATAATAATTGTACTGATTAAACTGACGCCATCATGCCGATTTTAACATGCTACTCAATTACCATTGACAATGGGCAGTAGATAACAAAATAATGAAATACAAGTAAGAAAATGCTAGATTAATTAGTTTCGTGGTAATTCAGCAAAATGAAGGTCCTCCTTGTTGTCTGCTTAGCCGTAGCTGCTTTGGGTGAGAATTCAACAACATAAAATTTACAGTATAAAAAGTCTCAAGATGAGACAGACCCATTATAAGATTTTTGCATTACAGGCAAAAGGTTTGCCGTTAATGTTTATTAACTCTGGATAACAATTTGTAACTTTTTATCTAGGCAAGCCCCAATTAGAGGTTGCACATCCTTTGAATGACATTCCTGTAGGGACTGGGGAAGGAAATAGGATCAAGATCATAGGAGGCAGTGATGCTGCACCTGGTGCTTACCCGTGGCAAGTGTCCCTTCAAAATCTAAGGTCCAATGGAGAACGCTACCACATGTGTGGGGGTACTTTGATAGATGAAACACATATTGTTTGTGCTTCTCATTGCGTTGTCAACCAAGATCCTACCAAATTGCATATCGTGGCTGGAGGTCATGACATTCAGAATGGCAGTGAGCCAACTCAACAACGCCGTCAAGTCAAGACTCTAATCCCACATGAAAAATACAACTCGTAAGATACCCCAAAATATTAACACCTATAATACTCTTAATTACTAAAATGGAGAGGTACGAGTACCTACTCAAGTGTCCAATCCGAGCGCTATTAATAAGTAATGGCTCTAGTTTGAGTGAAATAAATACTCAGAGATTTCTGCCCAAGTATTTTGTGTAATAAGTACTCACAACCAAGCTTCAACTTCAAATATGTGTAGGGATTGTAAAAACATTACTTATGTGAGCTTTTGTAAACCTACGGGAGATCTAAAATTTATTGGCAAGGTACTTGAGTTACGTACTTATATGTTTCATCAAGATCTGGTCACTCTGGAAGTTACGAGGGTGGAAATCCATGTAAACGAAATTTTATGTACGGAACTTTATGCGCATATTAATCCATTTATTTACTTTTAGATTCACTATCGCCAATGATGTTTCTATCATTGTGCTGGAAGAACCTGTCGTTCTCAATGATCGTGTCCAGCCGTTGAGACTGTCAGAAGCAACTGATGTAGAACCAACTGGAACTTGCATTAACACTGGTTGGGGCAATTCCAACCCCACTGGAGGTGAACCAGTTATTATCCCGGACGCTTTGCAGGAAGTGAAATTGGACATTGTTAAGCACAGTACTTGCCAACTGCGTTACCTTCTCATTCATGTCATTTTGGACACCATGATTTGCGCTGGCACGGACCAAGATGGCTTTGGTGCCTGTAATGTAAGTCATCCAATTTGTGAAATTTTCTGGAGTTAAATTGTTTACATGTCCATATGTACGTGTATGTAATGTCTCCTGAGTCATTTATATCCGTAGTGCTTTCCTATATAGTAGATAAGTAAATATAAGAACATTGCATACTTGTGTGGACAATGAAGCGTTATTAAACGCAAGATTTATTATCTTAAAACTTGACAAGTTTTAAGACTAAGTTAGACAACCTAAGCCAAGTTTGCTTATTATGGGACAAGTGAAATAGTTGTGAGAATTAACTTCTCTGAACTTATTTAATTGTGAAATTGTAGGGAGACAGTGGCGGTCCTCTGATATGCTTTGACGACGAGGGTCCGTATTTAGCTGGAATCGTTTCTTTTGGACTCCAACCCTGCGGCAGGTCTAGATTCCCAAGTGTTTACACCCGCGTTGGTGGTTTCCGTGGATGGATCAACAACATAACTTCTATTGCCAACTAAAATCATGTCATAACACCTTTAAATGATCAATTATTTTCACTTGGACAACAATAAATACAAATGAAATCCTTTTGACCGTGATCAACAATTTATTTATTAATTACTGACTATTCAGACGAACCACATCGTTCCCCACATCACTTACATCTGCAGATATATAGTAAATAATTACTTTTACTATTTCTAGTACAATTTTATCTTTAAATTCTGATTGGAAGTAAAACAAATATTGACTTTGGCTTGTACATTTCTTTTTTTACAACTCTTTCCCCATAGGTCAGTAAGAGCCACAAGATACGATAATACTTACAAGTTACACATACATATAATTACGTATGAAAACAACAGAAGCTAAAACGAGATTGCTTTCCAAAACACAGTAATTGTGTTAGCGTGATCATTTATCGATTATTGCTGTACAGTTTTTGTTTTTAATCGTTTTTTCAAATACCTGCGAATGTTTGAGCTGCTCAGTATATATTCATTTGTGTGTATAACATTTTTCATGATTAGCCATGTTAATGATGATTTCCCCAGACAGACTTATAATTTCAACAGGTGCTTTTTTAATGGAATATTGAACATTTGACTTATCCTTTGCTTGAGTCAAGCTACAAGCATGTACAACCTCTAGTTCCCTGCAGTTATATTGCTAATCGTACTTAACTCCGTTATGTTACACGTTACACTTACTATAGGAATTACGACGAAATTAGTTTTTTTGAACAGCAATAATATTTACTACCAATATACCTCTGTCTTCAAACACCATTATGTTTAGCAAGATTTCTACTAGAAATTGTAGTACGTATTACTAATTGGGATACGTATACTTTAGTTGGTGTCAGATTCAGATTATACTTAATACTTAATCAGAAAAGTTTACACACAACAACATTTATGCGCTTTTAGAGTTTACCTTTTCATTGTATTAGGATTGTCCAACAACAGTCTAATTCAATAATTACTTTTAGTTATATTTTTGGCAAGTTAATTCCACGAAAGCATGAAAATCTCAAGTATTTCAGTTAATTCATTATAACCTACTAATTAATAAAGCAGACTTGATTTTTGGCCATTCGGGTTTAGTGTAGAGACAGATTCTTTCTTGGAAAAGTTAAAGCATCATCTCTATAATACCCTCCAATTTGGCTTTTACTTGTAATAATTTTCAGAGGGAGCGTATTGATTACTATCATATTTTTATAGATTAATCGTTACCAATGACGATTAATTCTACAAATTCCTCCTGAATCTGAGTTATTATAAAAGGACTATACAAACATTTCCACATTTTTACGAATCATATATGCTACACACCTACTGAATCTATACCTTGAGAAAATAGGTTGACATGCAATTCGATTTGCTCTATTAGATTATCAAAGTTATTGCAAAAAAATAACATTTAAAAAGATATATTGTACATATTATTACTTAATAAGAACTATTTAAAACTGGAGCAAGACGCATGATTGCTGTATTTTATAATAATAACTAGGAAGTACACCTAAAATTTCAGAAATATTTTAAAAACTGATTTTTTACTTTGGCGTCTTTCGAAACCATGTTAATACTCATTTTTATTACTCCAAGCGCTAAGAGTAACGTAAGCAAGGGATTTCGTTTAAAGCGTTTTATGATTGGAAGCCGCTACCACAAACCACAACCTTTTGTAAGATTACCTCAAATGTAAAATACTTAAAATAGAAGATAACTTCCGACGACACTTAACACTAAAACTAAAAGTATTAGAAATAATTATTCTTGATTATGAAAAATCACAAGTAATCGTGATGTTTTAGGCTACAGCTGCATCAAACAGGAACCCAAAGAGTTTTTGACTGTTCCTTTTCCACAGCTGTCTTGACTTGAGTTGCCAGATAGGAAATATTCGTTCCTCCCGGAACACAAGCTGTAAAATTATAAGAACAAAGAAATTCATCTACTATATAAGCTTGACCAGATTAAGTCAAATTTACAAAAGCATTAAAATCACTCTGACCTGTTATCAGATGTTTATACTCACTCTCAACCTTGAGTGAATGCTCATACAGTTCTTTGGCAGCTTTTTGCGTGATTTTATCACAGCGTAAATCTTTTATTTCCCGAATTTGTTTCGGACTCTTAAACTTCACCAGCAGAACAATTGGATACATTTGAGCACGCTGAAGACGCTCTACCCCGGCGAAGCTCACATCCAAAATGCAGTATAATTTCTAGAATACGGAAGTTATTTAAGTAGTTAGTTTAAATTTTCGGAAGACCAAAATATAGTTATATAAATATATCATATATAAATATATCAGACACACCTTTGAACTAATTTCTTTGATAGCTCCCATAGTAACACACTCATAGTGAGAACCTTTGCGTTTATAGTCAATGAATATATTTTCTGCCAAGCCTTTTTCTAACATTGGACCAGAGCAGTGCATTACTTCGACAGCGACACGCCCAAATTGGTAGGGGAAGTCTTGCACCAGCCGCTCAGCAATCAAGTCACTCAAAGCTCCAAGAATAAGTACAGGCCGTAAGAAAAGCATATCTGCAAACAATACCACAAAATTATAAATACCAGATGCAAGTAACTCAAATAAAATAAACGCAATATATAGTACTAACTTAAAACTACAAGCAAAAAAATTAATTAAAATTGCGCTGATTGTGAGACTAGTCAACTCAAATTTATGCATAATTGCACATAACTACATTGAATAATACGAGAAAAACTTGTTCTAACATGAAAATTAATTAATTAACTATTAGAAACTGTTTGGACAACCATTCGAACCTCTTTTTCCTATCCGAATAGTTTTCAGACCTTAGATAGTTACAAACAACAAAGGACGCCACACATGTACAAGATATGATTCGCATCGTTTGTAGAATCAATTAAGATATATTGAAGACCAAAGAAAAACTTACATTCCAGCCTCTCAACACGTTGATACGAGCTAAGAACCAAAAGATTTGATTCATCTTTTAGCTGAAGCCCACCATGAGATAAGTCTCCATAGGAGTTGATTGAGAAATCTGAAAAGGAGGCTAATTCCCGAGAGGAACTCCTGTGATGAGATTTTCTACGGAAGAAACTTCTTCGGGTTACTGTTGATGTCCGTCGGTCGTTCTCCATGTCTCCCAAACTTCGTTTAAACATTAAATCTTCCTCCACTCTGAAAGAACAGAAGATGCTCAGAGTTTTTATATACATTCCCTACATATGTTCGATACGCAATACTATGAGTATCACTATATTACGTAAATAAAAGAATAGAAATAGTTAATAATATTACTTGAACTTTGACGGAATAACTCCCCACAACCTTCGATGACCTTCTGAGTCAACCTTCCACGCTCTCCATCTTCCTGGTTTTCCGTTGAACATTGTATTATCTACGTACAGGATCTCATCCTTTTGAAAATTCAGTTGCTGTGGATCTGGGTTACCTCCTTGATGATCACCAGATAAGGCAGGCCAATCAAATAGACATCGTATGTAAAATCCATCTCCAGGTTGATCTTTTATCTCGTTGTATCCTAAAATCGAATACCCAAAGAAATCCCTTTGAAACTTCTATTAAAGCACCCTTGTCTATCGGGATTACCTTGACATTAACAATTTTTAAACATTAGAATTATTTAAATCTCTAAGGGAGAACAAGAAATGACACGAGAAATAAAACACGACCTCGATTTGTCGTAATGTATAAAATAGTTGCCAACATGTTATTGAAATAATTGATAAAATTCGTATAAAAAAAATCTTACGCTGAATATTGTAGTGGACTAAAACCCCAACTTTGTCCAAAGGCTTGGCTAATTCAAAAGCAGCTTCTTCAGCAGTAGCTTGTCTCAGATCTGTTCCGTTGTACTCTAAAATTTGGTCACCAGTTCTGTTTTGCACAAAAAAAGCTAAATCAATCATGATTGCTATTTCGTTAAAATTATGAATTACGACAACACGTACACTCAACATCTAACAAAAAACACAAGAAAGTCTCTGTGGCATTACCTTAAACCTACTCTATCCGCGATAGAGTCTTGTTGAACACTATGAACGAATATTCCCACGACGTTACCTCCGACTAAGCAAATCCCTAAATTTGAAGAATTTTTGAGAAGCTGTAGTGTGAGGAATCGGGGTTTGTCTATCCCGCCAGAACTTCCCTCCCGAACTGAAGATCTTAACGAAGACTGGCCATCACCTCCCTGAGCTTTATCTCCTCCAACTACAGCAACAGAGAATACCTGCTGGCTTTGCTGCTTTTGCTGCTGAGATTTAACTCCCTGTTGCTGTTGCTGAATTTGCTGCTGCTGAGGATTATCTGGATTGACTGCCAGACCAGAATTTATACTCATCCCTACAGAATTAGATGGTTGATGTTTCTTCAAGCTTACTGTACCACTGTTGATAGCCATATTAGCCATTTTGTTAATTATTTGAGCAGCTTGAACAGTTGCCACTGGGACACCCGAGGAAGAACTAGAGCCCGGTACAGGACCTGGAGTGCCACTGTTCGGATTCTTGCTGTGAACTGAAGAATTTTTCTTGGAATTTCGGACCAAGGTTGACTGAGGCGAGTTGCACGGAGTGGGAGATCCAGAGTGAGCTGATGAGTGAGACTCGTTGTCTGACATAGACGAATTATTCTCATCGTCATGTTCAGATGAAGAGTCGTCCGAGTGAGAGTTGGAATCGTGATCTGAACTGGATCCATCGTCATCTGTTAAAAGGAACGCATACCTATTACCCAGCCGTAACTCACACCTCCGTGCAAAACTAAATATTAGCTAACTTTATTATTAAATAAAAAATACTACAAAAATACGCCAGTTGAATAATATTATAATAACTTACAACCTTCTTCCCGGTACTTCTGAGGCGCATACTGTACCAGCATTGTGATCAAATCACCACACTGTTGCAGGACGGCTGCAGCCAAGTCGTAAGTGGCGGATCGCATATTGATACCACAGACTTCCAAAAGCTGGTCGCCAATCTACATTCATGTAAACAGAATGATGACATTCCAACACAAGAGCGTGTAAACCATTGATAGAAAACGAGTAGATAACCAAAAAGAAATATGATCAGTTTTTGATAGGTTACTAATTTAAATTAATTCTATTTAAGGCCACAACACTTTCAGGAAACCTAAATATTTAGGGGGCAGAGGTCGAAAGCCGGGGAATCCAACTCATTATTAGTACGATAAATCTTGGGTAAATAAGAAGTGATTGTGACGGTATATTTTTAGACTCTTCAAAAACTTGACCCACGATCGTTTTCAGGATATTTGAAAATTCACTGGTGAAAAATATTTTAAATTGCACATTTCGCCGTTTAATATAATTCATTTTAAACTTTTTCTCCCAGTTTAAATATTTGAATTTTGAAAACGGTCACGGGTGAAACGTTTTAAAGTTAATACACAAAATTTATCAGAATTGGTTCACATTGGTGGAGATTTTGTGCGGTAACAAAAACCTGATTTACAGGGCCCGAGTAGGCATTATAAATAGCGCGTTGTCTATTAAACCATAATTTATTGTAAAATAATTTCTGTAAAAATTTATGCGACAACCGTTAAAAAGATAGCCAGATTTTCAAATACCGACATTAGAGCAGGAAAAGATTGAGAAGTTGCTGGCCATTTACCCTGACAATGAATTTCCTGAATTTAACTCGAAAAATTCCCTGTGAATATTATTTTGAAGGGACTGCAAAAGAAATTTCATTCAAATCGGTTCATAACTGTCTGACATATTGGGTGCCAATGAAATCGGATTTTCCGTCTTTCCAACCCTTGATATGGCTTCATTTAGAGTAAGAAACATTAACCAGTTTTTACAAATTTATGTGTTCTATTATTTTTCTTATCTACCAATGAAATGATCAACACTACCAAAGAATAACTTCGAAAGCAATTTCAAGAATTAAACCTAAAAACAAGTTGAAGGGAGCTACCAAGTGATCATAAAATTATTTTTACCAGGAGACCAACTTGAGATGCGAGAGAATTCTCTGTCACTGACGAAACAAACACACCCCCATCCTTCGCTTTACACGATATCTGTATTCCCAACGGCTCCGTCGTTTTGTCGTATTTTTCAATCGTAACCTTTCGAAGGTATCCTGTAGTAGGTTTGCGAGGCCACGTACTGAAGTCGGAAGCACCGGATGGATTGCCAGGGTCCAAAACCTGGGAAGTAATAAAACATTCTTTTAAAGTGCATACACAACACAAACGGTTGGAATACGTAAAAACACAACGTGCAATTACTTCATATTTAACCGAAAACATTAATTATAAATAAAAAATTCATTTATTCTTTAACAACTAGGATTATAACATTTTACAATACATTACATACTAGATATGACTACATATTAACACTTCACGGATCAAAATATACCGTTATCCTTCTCTTTTCAGCCTTGCGTGTAAAAAACAAAGTCATTATATACAATTATAAAAATCGCAAATAGTCGCAACATTATTACTTGATGGCATGTAGTTATTGACAAAAACAACTGATACTTACGTCGA
The DNA here is from genome assembly GCA_947179485.1 of Allacma fusca. NCBI lineage: Eukaryota > Metazoa > Arthropoda > Collembola > Symphypleona > Sminthuridae > Allacma > Allacma fusca. Next base: position 42,484,935 of record OX359247.1, read on the forward strand.
TATGAAATGTAGGCATGGGACTGTTCCTTAAATCAAATTTCTCTGCTGAGCTTCTGCTAGTCACACTTTGATTGGATGGGATGCGGATTCTGTGAGGCTCGCGATTTCTGGGAAATGTTCCAGACAGCTCGAGGGGATAACTCGGATGCAGAAGCAAATCATCAGAATTGCGGAAAAAATTTATCTTATTTCCTCCAGCCCTTCCACCAACTCCGCCCGCAGCTCCGATAGAGACGGACCCGTGGTCACCTCCGTGGGAGTGATTGTGATGGAAGGTAGGTTCAAACGCGAAACTGTTGTTGGCTTTAGGCATTGCCAAAGGGATGGTCCCAGCATTTCCATTCGCAGCCGAAATCGGCATCTGAATTCCTATGTTATCATGGTGGTGCAAAGAGTATCTTGGGTTTGAGTAAGTTCCAAACCGATTAGGAATCCTGTCTAACGTTACGGGAACTCCAACGGAGAGTGGGGATTGATGTGGATTCGGATGACTGAGAACTACCATATTGCAAAAAATAATTGTGTGTATTATCTGTTTAATCTTACACATGATTTTCAAATTAATTTTAAAGCACTCGGTGCTTTCAAATCATGTTATAAAATTTTCATTACCATTAGCACTGGGTCCACTGCCAACATTCGGGACATTCGGCAAAGCTAAAGATGGTGGAGTGACTACTTTGTCTAAATGATCGCTCTCGCTGCTGTTATTTTGATTCTTTACCATTCGTTTCACATAATATTCCAAGATCTCCATGTTACCGGATTTAACCGAAAAATCAATACTTGAACCATCCGAGCGATCCATTAGCGTAGGGACTACGCTATTTCTCTCGGGGACTCTGTTGATGTAATTTGAAGAATTATTTAAATTATTTTCATTAATTTCAAACCAAATAATTAAAATGAAACGAAACACAGGTATTCCAAGAAGTCATTGTTAATAAGTAAGTACCCTTTGCTTATTTTGCCAGCAGAACTCGGCGATGGGTCAAACACTCCAAAAGAGTATCGGTGATGAGGTGGTTGAATAACAGATGCAGCTAATGCACTACCTGGAAGGTCAAACCTCCCACCAGAGCTTTTGCCACTGCACGTTCCTGAAGTTGTAATAGCTCCTACACTCTTGGCTGGAATAGGAGTCCCTAAATCCCAGTTGAGAGAAGAAATAGTACCTCGTTCCTTCCGCCGAGCGCATACAGTATTACTCTGAGTGTTGTAAGGCCCGTAAGAAGTATATTCAGGGCGGTTGTGTTGCTGCTGTTGCTGGAGCATTGCACTAGCCCCTTGGCTAGTGGAGTCTCCTTGACCAGGATTATTGCTATTGCTCACATCCGGAAGCCCAAGATGTCCTGCGTGATGATCCCCATTATGATGAGGTAAAGTATAGGAATCGTTCACTCTATTGGCTAACACCCTCGGCCAGGTTCCATTTCGATTGGCACTATCACTGAAACCACTACTTCTTCCACTCCGCTTCTTCCTAGGTTTCCTGTAGGTATTTGATGAGCTATTATTTCCGGCAGCACCAGAGTCAATTGCGGAGTCCAACGTGGCGAGAATGGCTTCTTCAGGTGAGGACAATTTCTTTCTGTTAGGTAGTTTGACTCGGAATATATCCTTGAATCCGGTTTTGACTCCGTGGTGATTTCGAGAAGATGAGCTAGACTGACTGACTACAACGTTCCCACTGTGATGAGATGAACTGACATTATCTGACTTGTCCGACTTGAGCGAAGAGGTTGATGCATTTGTACCTCCACTGGAAGCTATCTGTTTGGCAGCTTTCCCAGATTTTTGCATAGGCATTGGATTTATACCTAGTTTCTGATTAACGGTGTTCATTGGACTGGCTAATTGACCTGCGCTGCGTGACAGGGTCAATACAATTGGGTCAATGTCTTCTGAGAGGGCGAGGATCGCGTCTTGCACATTCTCAATAGGAGTGTCGTTTATCTAATCACAATATAACCTTAGGAAAGTGCAGACAAAACATAGCAAAGATTTTATTTTATTTTTAATCATCAAAACACTACTTACATATAAAACTCTATCACCAATATTCAAATTGGATTCCTTTGCGGCAGGAGATCCAGGTACGATTCGTAAAATATATACTCCGGGTTCAAGAACAAGTCCATGATCCGCTCCCCGAACATTAGGAAGCTACAAAATATGTTTTATTGTGTTACCTATGATATTTAGTTGAATATCTGCAATTCCCATGCAAGCATATTCCAATTCTGTTTTCCCAATTACCTTAATACTATAATGTCCTGAAGGCATATCCGAGTCAATAGCAGAGTCTCTTGATTCGGAAAAACTGGAAGAATTTGAAAGGTACTGGAATCTCATAGACCGATTTTCCTTCTCGATTTCAATCCTTTCCTTCAACTCCTTTAGTTGCTTGGAAGCCAGGTTCTTTTGTTTTTTTATATCTTCAGACTCACTTAGAGCTTCCGCTAAATCAGATACTGCTCTATCTCGTTCTCGTCTCAATCGATCGCATAGAGTTCGTAGACTTTCTCTTTCCCGTACAATCTTGTCACGTTCATTAATTGCCCAGTTTCGGCGTCGTTTTGAAACTTCCGCCTCTTGCACTGCCTCTATTGTTGAAACGGGTAATAAGTAATTGAAAAATTAGTTATCGTTCTACAGTTAGATACACAACACAATTGTAACAAGCACAAAAAGCAAATATCATCGCAATTCATATCTTACCATCGTCAATGCAAGCGCAGCAGGGAAAAATAGTACGAAAAGGTTTTATAACACATAATCAGACAAGTTATCCGCGGAATGATACTTAAAGTAACTCCTTCTGACTTCTACTGGGGTTAATGTTACCAATGGGGTGCTATCACTAGGCTAGGACAGAGGTCATTTTTTCAAATCACCCTACTTTATGGCTAGTATGCGGACATTTACATATGGAAAGTATTGTAGCAATAGCATTTAGTACATTCGAAAAATTATGATACCTGAGACTTTATCAGCAAGTTCTTTATTGGAAGTTTCTAAATTTTTTATTTGTTTCTTGGCCTGAGCTAGATCATCCGTCAGCTTTTCGAGCTCCCGATGGACCTGATCGCGCTCACTCATTATTAAGGAATATTCCTGCAGAGCTGCATCCCGTTCTTCGGTAAGCCGTTTGATATCCTTATTAGATTTGATTCGGACTGCCATAGCTTGATTAATTTCTTTCATTGCTTCTTCATGCTGTTGTTGCACCTGTGTATTTTCAAAGTTCAACCATTAAAATGTATATAATGGAAAGCTACAGTAACTGCTACTTCCAAAAGGAACTTTCCTTTTAACAGTTTCAACCCATAAGCGGTTTGTAAATTTCATTTAAATACCTTCGTCAACGCTTCTTTATACTCATTGAGTTCTCTCAATGCAGAGTCCCACTGCCGAATAGCTGCTGTACATTGTTGTTTCAGTCCATTTCTCTCACGAATTGCAGTGCTTGTTTCCTGAAGAGCTTCCTCGTACAATTTCTTCACTCGATTCACTTCCTCCTGTTTCATGCAGAGAATATCAAACTCACAATCAGTATTCTAATAGCTGTCTCACTTAATTAATTACATTTTCACCCCATTCACAATCAAAGCACTATCAATTCTTCCTCTCCAATACTCTTTAACAAGGTTTCTCAACACATTCCATGCTTTACATACACAATACAGTGTTAGATTATTAAATATAGTAATTTGCTTATTAGATTTATTACATACGGCTAATTCCCTAAAATAACAGTCATGCACTGAAAATGTAATTTCCTCCGCATAACTGCAAGTTGTAACAAAATGCTAACGCACAAAATCCCGGTACTGTTCTCCAGCGTACAATTTTACAAAATCAATACCATAATAACGCAGTAAACTGCTGCAACCAACCTCGGAGACAACAAGAAAAAATTAATACAAAATCATTAGCAATTCTCTACCTAAGTGTAGAGACAAACTTCCCCCCCCCCCCAAAAAAAAACAAATCTACAGCAAACAAACCTGCGACAATTCCAGTTTATTCGCTGTCCCTGAATGTGTGGCAATAAGAACCTCATATCGGTTTCGCAAAGACTCATACTCCTCTTTGATAGCTTCATACTTCTGATAGAACTTCTCCGGATCCTGCACCACACCAGATCGAGTCAAGCTGCCTGTTCCCGCAAAAAATAACAAAACAAAACAAAATGTCATTAAACTTCCAGCACAAGTAACATTTGACAAATGCACCCTTCAACTATCCCCTAATTATTGGACTGACTCCAAATAACCCTCTGAATACATACAGCTTTCATTCATTCACCCTCAAAATCCCCACTTTTTAAAATCATAATTACCTGAATCCATATGGGAAATTTCTCCAGAAAAAATCTTCTATCTCAAATGGAATCCGGAATTTCCAGCGTCACTACCAAAATGAGCATCTGCTTCAGTACCTATCCATTCTTCGACGCAGTGAGTCCCCGAAATCTCTTCTTTTAATCTGCCTATGACAAGTACAAGGAAATAATATTCCTCTCAAAATTCTCCCAGTCATAAATATATTATGACAACAAACAATTTTGACACCATCCAAGACTATATTACTGTCCTGCCTCTCAAGTAGTCCTCCCCAAAGTAAAACTTTTATTGATGCTCAAAATTAAAATCCGAACGGCTCTTGACGTTGATGAAAGCTCCCAAAATAACAACTAGGCCCCGTCCAGTGATGTGCATATGAAGATGTGCAGTGAAGATTGGAACTATGATGATGTAGTCATGTGAAGGAAGATGAAGATGTTTTGATTTTTCAGTTTTTCACCACATACACACAGTTGTTGTTGTTATTTGTTATAGACGAGTATCACCATCTATTTAATTGCACATTGTATCCTTCCCAGTTCTATAATAAGTTTTGAGTTCAAATTTAGATACATAAATACACACACACACACACACACACACACACACGTAATATTCGGCACTAATTTTTTTTTGTTAACTTGATGTCACACACGATGTGTGTGTGTGGACACAACGTGATTACAGATGATCAAAAACAAATCTGCAGGATTTTAAAATATACTTTTCTTAATACACTTTTTTTCCCCAAAACAATCCTACTAACTATAGTTAGGAGTATAGACGAATGAATTCACTCAAAATAATATATAAGTAAAATGATGTATCTATTTGAAGAAGCTGTAATTGTTTACAAGTATAACGTGGAATAAAAAGACTTGACTCCTTTGGCACAATCTATTTCAACTTTTTAACACTATGGGCTTTAACATCCACTCTTGCTTTGTTTTGGGGGAAACAACTGCATCGTTGAATAATTAAAAGAGTGAATTTAAAAAGAACTGTCTATATTGTCCTACTATATATATGTAATTCTTTTCTTTATATAAAATTATTATAGACAAAATAACTCAAGCAGTATATGCACATACTAGTACCACAACGTATTTATGTGCATGTATTTGTGTGTACGCAGTGTTGTTGAGTGTTGAGTCGTTGAGTGTACATTACACACTACACACACACAGCGGAGCTGTGTGCTACTTTGGGTTTGGGATCCTTAAGTGATTTGTATATATAAGTAGTATGTAACATCTACTATCTCCTGTGTGTAAGTGTATGTGTGTGTGTTTGTGTGTGTGTGTGCATATATTGTGATGTGAGGGCTTTTATCTTTGGGAGCATTCAAATATTACGTCACCACGAAAAGGGGGGGTGGGACCCCAAAAAATGTTGACAAACAATGACGTAGAGGGTAGAGGGGTCCAGCGGATAATGACGTCACATATTGACGCTGCTTAATTCATAAATAACATTGAGTAAAATAGTACTGTCATACGCGCGAAATGTATTTTTCGAAGTTCTCTATGCCGTAGGTTTAGGGAATTTACGTAGTTATTTTTTACTGCTTTTTAGTCATAATTTTGAAGTTAGAAGTTATAAATATCTTTAGAGCAGCCGTTAGTGCAGTCTGAATTTCAATTTTAGCGGTCAATACGTGTAACCAAGGATATCAGTGAATGATGTCATTATAGGGGTGGGGGGCTCGCTCGATAATCACGTGTAGTGATTTAAGGGGGGGTACGGGGCCTAAATTAGGCAAAATTTGATGACATAATTGTTGAATGCTCCCTTTTATGGTTCCAAACGTATTGTCTATTTCAATGTCAGTGTGTCCCACGCTTTATTAATGTAGGTTCAATCGTTGCTTCGTTCATGAAGTTGCAAACGAACTATTAAAGGAAAGGTACAAAATATGTTTGACAAAATCAGAAAAACATAAATTGACGATGATGAAAGGGTTTTTGAAAAACATTCGCTTTCCCAACTAAACGGGCTCTTATTGGTTTGCGAGTATCAAAACATTATAAGTGTGTTTTCCAATTGACCTTTTATGCTCGTATAAATTGCATTACGCACATATAATTGATAGATCAAATACCGAGTGACAACCATTTCGCAAAACAATTAAAATACAAAAATGTGTGAAACATTAGGGTAGAAAATTAAGATACAAAAATAGGTGAAACATTAGGGGAAAAATTTAAATACGAAAATAGATAAAAGTCTAGGGGACAAAATTAAAGTAAAAAAATAGGTGAAACATTACAGGAAACAATTTTATTACAGTCAAATCCCAACATAACGGAAGGATATTATACGAATATTATACAAATAAACTAGTTTTAATCCTGAGGGAGCAATGGTAAAGAGTATGCATATACCGAATAGATTTTCATAGCATAGAAAATTGATCAACCCCTAAAAATAAGTTGTATCGGGATTTGTCTGTGAAAATACAAAATGAGTTAAAGCATTCCAAAGAAAAGACCACCCAAATTAAAATGCCTTGAAGTATCTTAATAAAATTAATATGAAATTTTAATTTGACTCAATTAGAAATAATTTTGTTTTACATCATGGAAACAGTTGCTTTGTACTGAAAAGACGGAGAAAGGTAGAAGCTTGCACGATTGCAAATAATGTGATTTATAGGTAGCGTGGACATAAAATTGGGCTAGATTTTGACAAATTTATAAATAAATAACGTATGTTATTATAATGTACATGTATGTGTGCGGATACTTTAATAAGCGTTCAAGCTATTTACAAAAATGTAAACAACTACAAGGTAGCTCGAAAAACGATTTTCGTAGGTGCAGTGCCTGCTGCATTTCATAGTTAAGGTTAAGATACTAGTGAAGCAAATGGAATCTTCTAAATATAAATGTCACATAGTAGCAACAAGTTATTCAACAAAATCTTCCGTCAAAAAAAATAAATAATAAAATTATGGTAGTATCAACCTTTCTTTATTTTCTCTTTAAAAGCTGATTATTTTATTTTATGTTTATACTTTGTGTATAATTTGCATATAAACAAGAACTCGTAATATATAATATAATAAATATTATAAGCATGTCGAATGATATGTAATAATTTATTAGTGCAGTCAGGAATCAGGAAAGTCAATTAATACTGAGTCAGTAACACTGGCACATTTTATTAAAAGCAATATTTAATTAGACCGTTGCAAACTGCATTATGCAAACGTTTCAGAACGTGTAATCCCTTGAAGCTGTGTGATGGTGTTGAAAATGCATGTAAACAGAAGAAAAAATGAAGCCAAGCGCGAATGCCAAAGATTAAGATGTGCGTCGGAGGGAGAAGTAAAAAAAATGTGCAGGTTAGTCAGTTTGCTATTTATTAGTTATCAATAACAACAACCTCCAATACAAATACCTGTGACAGTTATAAAAAGTTACATATTATTATAAAATAAGTTTTACATTATACTCTATTCTTTTCAATTGTGGATTAAAATTAGGTAAGTATGTCTGGTAGTAGTTTTATGGATGGTAAATATATATTCTTATGGGCCAGGGCTTTAATAAAAATCGTTGTTATTCGGCATTTATGACATATTTTACAATTTGATTATTTCAGTGCAAAGGATGCAAATCCCAAGCTACAAACACTAACGCCGGTCCCAGTCAAAAGGAATGTACAAGTGAGACTCTGTTGCAGCACGAACTGAAGCTAAAATCTTTGCTAAGCTCACCTGGATTCTGGAAATTAATACAAAAATTGGAAACAGCCGTATCACCAGGGAATTCAAATATTTTCAATGATGCGCTTGAAAATCATAACGCACCCATCCCTATTTCTACTCCAAAGGATGCTCCGGTAGGCACTACTCTTTCTACAACTTCAAGTAATTCAGTTGCCAATCCAATTTCGTTAGTAAGATCCCTGAAGACAGTTTCGGAGACGACCTCAACAGAGTCATTCGCCTTTCAAGCTATTACAATAAGTCCGCAAAGGTAAGTCAATAAACTAAGTAAAGCAAACGCATTCAGCCATATTAACAATCGACATAGAAATTATGGAAACGAATACAAATAAATCTTTCTTATCAAGATTGGATACGGAGTCAAATAAATCCCCCACAACTTTAGAGAATAAAACATTTAGTTTTACTTCTGACCGTCCCGAAGAAACTCCACAATCCTCAAAATATATTCAAACAGTACGCCAGGGCCAAAGAAAAAGTGTCGATGAAAATTCTTCTCACACAACCTCCAACGTTTCCGAGAGGAAATCCCAAAATTCTTCCAAATCATTTAGAAAAACGCAAAGATCACGCCTCAACCAAGAAACCTCCTCCACAGACCTCAGGCATAAAGTCCGTTGTTTTACGCAGAGTCATTCCGTCAGCGCATGTCCGAAACCTAGAGTACCCCTTCGAAAGGTACAAACTAAAAAATACAACCCAGTCGTCATTCAAACATTTCGGAATCCCAGAGCAACGTCTCGGGTTCCTGTATCTAAACCAGGATTTCGAAGAGTTTCTCCCATCAATTATAATACGAAACCGAAACTGACGAGAAAACAAGCAAAACCAAATTCCACTGTAATTTCAAACACATCCATGGAGTCTGGCAAGTTCAGCGTCAATTCGATGTCGCCAACTTCAACGTCTTCTCATGTTCAGGTTCTTACCAAGAACAAACGGAAAGCAAATGTCAAGCCGGAAAATAATAATCCAAAAGCAGTTCGAAAAGTTACAGAAGAACATTTGTCCATTTCAAGTATTGTATCATCTGAAGTCTCCAAAAAACTGCTCACACCAACATTAGCCTCCCCTGGTGTATCCACATATTCGGAAATTAGTCTGAATAGAAATAAGCAGGAAAATATCCCAAAAGATCTGAAGAAAGAGAAATCTGACTTTAGTCTCAAGCGGAGATCTTTTCAGGAAAATTTAAAAATGATGCAGCATCATTCTATTGAATATGTTTACCAAAATGCACGGAGATCGGAAATAGAATTGGCGGCTAGAAAGGACTCAGGTTCCATTGCTACGAAACTATCGGGGAAAGTGGACCCTGTTCCACAAACAGACATTTACTCCTTGTTCTACAAGTCACAGATTTTCGATCCTAATTCAAAAGCTAGAAAGCCAAAAAGATATGAAATGATTTCCTCAAAAATCGAAAATCCTCAGAAAGGCATTCAAGTTGCTGCGGAGGACGTAAATCCAACATGGAAAGCCGGGAAGTTATTCAACGGGTCCAACGATGTTCAAGTAGAGAAAGGGAATCAGTTCGTTGATGTTTTTAAATTTCTTCACGAATTCCAGGCTCATCCAACAAGTAGGAGCCCAACAAAATCGGAACGGAAATCGATTCTAAAAACTTTGAGTAAAGAAAATGATGTTGGAGATAACTATAACAGCCGTAATTTTCATAAAGGGAAGAAGAGACCCTCGCAGGTGGCCAATAATAAACCAGGAAGCCAAGTTAAGAAACTTGAAACAATGCCTAGCAAGAAGGGGTATCTTTTGAGGCGGTTGAAGACTATTTTTGATAATCCTAACAAGGTTTTAGGCACAGCACAGGACAGCACTGCTAACTCATCACTCAATCTCCCCGTGGCGCCTCTTTCCCCAATCAAAATAGCTAACAAAGATGAAATCGTTGCAGGACATGTCAACAATAATATCAAAAACATGAAAATTCCGGCTGTGCCCATTCGAGTACCATACTCGAAGGACACGCCAATAAGTGCTGGGAAAACTATTAAGAAAAACAAAAAACTCGACTTTAAGACTGTTTTCCGCTAGCAGCGCTGAACCGCCCTGCATATCTTCTACTACAATTTTATTTTATTTACTCGTAACAAATTCACGAGGACGTATTTACACACATGTAAAACTTCATTTAATTTTATTATTAAATATTCGATGATTCTTAAATACAAGACCACCTGAGAAGAAATTGACAATGCAACCGTCATTTTAAACAAAAAACGCAGAATATAAATTCATATTACAATATTGAGGCACATAAGTATGTGACTGGTTTATGTCAAACATTTCCGTTAATTACTTGCAAAATACTTGTCTTTTCAAGATCATGTTTTACTCAAGATAGTTTCGTTCGTTCTAAGAATTCTATTTGTGGTGTTTTCGCAGTCAAGAATTGCGAAAGGCAAAGATTTGAGGTATTCAATATCAATATTGTTTCGTAAATTTGTTCAAGAAAATTAATTAAATTTCCATTCTTCTTCATTTAACCCAGAACCTAATTTGTATTGCCGATTTACTTTTGAATGAGTTGCGTGCTTTCACAAATATGGCCTTCAGTACATAAATCGATCACAGTGCACCTCCCTGAAAACATTTTTTGATAGATTCCGGGGCATTTTGGTGTCATAAAGTCTTTCGGAAAATTAGCTAATGCTCACAGATGTGGCATACCTTATAATTACTTTCCGGAAGTTACATTATACAAAATTTAACCTACTGTAATAACATTTCGGAAACCAAAAGAACGTGTCCAAAAATTGTATGCAAAAAATATATCTGCAAATGAATAGCAGTCATATACGTGTTTAGCTCATAATTATTATATCATAGTTCATAATAATAACCTTACTAATTGTAAGTATTTGCTTGGACGTAGCCCATGACGTGTATACGTTGGGTGACAATTCTTCACTCAGGTTTATAAAAGTGAAACCACGGTAAACACTGTTCTCACCCTTCCGTAGTAAAGTGACAGTAGCATGTTATGTACATAACCACACAAAGCTAATATATTCTAGAATGTGAGTATAGAGCATATAAACTTTGTCGTAACATTTTACTTTACATCTGCTTTCTTTCCCTCATTTTAATTTCCTTCAGGGATTTCTCATTCATATGTTGAGCTTTGACTGGAGAGGTCTCTACAGGATTTTAGAGTCAAGTTGTTACACTTTGGAGCCCTATATAGACCTTAACGTTGCAGAAGATGGCAAAAGTGTAGAACGAAATAACAAAACCTTGACTATGTATAAAAAGTATACCGGCTATTCACAATTCACACGGCTGTATAAACTTTATACTATCCCATGTACCTTTAAAAGAAAACAAAATACTACGGAAAGTGGAACGACCTTGAAAACATTCTACAAGTACCAGAATCTTTCCTATGCCTTATGCCAACGGCCATACCACGTTGAAAGCACCAGTTCTCGTCCGATCACTGAAGTTAAGCAACGTTGGGCCCGGTTAGTACTTGGATGGGTGACCGCTTGGGAACCCCGGGTGTTGTTGGCATTACATTTTGTCCTTTTTTTCAACAACATGATTAACCTTGACATTACTAATTAATTTTTATATAATTAGCTGATTTGATCTATGGAATGAATTGATTTACTACTAATCACAAGCACTGCTAAATCGCTAGTCGTTGTTTAAAGTTTATTACGCTCGCTATATAAGCTTAATGCAATGTAAATATGTATATATAGTAATTTTAAGTATGCAGTTATAATGAAATATATCGAAAGAATGGCTAATACATGAACTTCAGAAAAAAGAGTTAAAAGTGAAATAGCAACGCATTTATGATAAAAATGTATGTTTTAGAAATGAGGAAACCGTTCGGGGTACATGGAGAAAATTAATCATTAGAGAGTGAAGGACAAAAAAACGTAAACAATGTCTACTGTTCCCCCGAATGTTAAAGGAATTTAAACTATTTTAAATGTTGCAATTAAACTGGCAATAAGAATACTGCATTTATGACAATGAGTTTTTTAAAGCTGCCTCACGTACACAAGTTTCTGTCGACACATGCATGAATCTGTCTTTGGACTTGGATTTCTTTAAACCTTCCGACAGAAGCCCGTGCATTCAATTAGTAATTACACAGCTGCATAATTTAATAACAGTTATCCTCAACCTTGGCGTGCGTTGCTTATACTTACTTAATATATCGCAAGTGTCACATTTTCGGAGTTGTTGTCTGTATACATAAAAATCTTAATTTCAAGGCTTAACTTCTAATAAGTTTTCGAAAGGTGTGAAACTCAGTATTATTTTCAGATTTCTACCGGTAATCCCGCGTGAAGTAGACATAATGCTACACGGTGCTGCACAGTCACTAAGTAAAAAACTCAGTAATTCATAAAAAACTAACATGTTAAAAAATAACATGCAAAAGTCTAAGAGCAAAACCAACCAATCATTTTCAAAAGTAATATTTTCGCCGCATAAAAATTGACTTCAAGAGTTCTCTTAATCAACTACATTCTTGTATTTTCATGTACGTCGAAGTTGCCTTTTATTTTAGGAAATATTAATTACAAAATAATCAACTTTAAACTACTCAAGCATGCATTACATAGTTCAAAAACGAAAACTGACAACAAGAATAAAATACTTTCACAGAATGATTTCAGTAAAAAAGCTATACGTAATTATATATTTATGTCTTATATAAAGCTATTTTATGACTGAACAGAATTGATATTAGTATTAATGCTACTGTTACTGCTGGTAGAAATGTCTTCAATGCTCAGGTGTGTGATGAATCTCAGCCGAAGTCTTAGAGCTGGTCGAAAATTTCTTATTTTGGCTTCCACCTCATTCTTCACGATATCTCCAGTAAACATATACTTGATATGATATCTACATTGTAAAACATATTGCATGGTGAGCAAAAGAATGACAATCGATTTGTTTATAATACAAGACAACATTTCATTAAAAATCGTTAGAATTAAATGTACTTACAACAAATCACAGAATACATCCATGTACGCAAAAGTAGCGTCTGGTGGTGTGGCTTTATCAACGATTTCTAAAAGATCATAAAGGGCAACCGTCAATCTGCATACCATTTGAGGTTTCTCCCCATTAAAACGCTGTAAAAACGGTCCTATCATATGGCAGACATATAAAAGTTGTATTTCCGTTTTAACGATCTTTGGAAACTCATCCGTCATTAACCTAAATTGGAAAAAATAATTAAAAAACTATATGGCAACGGGAGTAAAGTAACATTATCTACAAGCCACAACGCCTTCAATTTTCAAAATTTTGATACGGAAACCAAAAATTTTATCGTCGGCTAAACTTGCTAAACGGTTATAATTTAAAATGCCTAGAATGAAGACCGGCTATTGGGATCCCACTGAAAACTTTAAAGTGAAAATCGGCCATAATTCCCCTTTGCATTAGAGCATACAATCCGAACCGCGGAGCGGAGAGGAAGCGGGTATTATGGTCGGTTTTCATATTTGGTTTTCAGCGACATTCTTCTTTCTAAGCATTTTAAATTATAGCTGGTTATCAAGTTTAGCCGACGATAAACTTGACTGATGTCATTTTGAATTTAACAATGTTGTAGACATTTACTTCAGGTTAGAATACACGTAATAGAAAATAAAACTAGAAAATAATCTTACGATAGTATATGATGAATATGACCAGTTCCGACGTGATGCCAAACAGCATGAATAAGTCCGAGTAAGTTTGCATATTCACTGTAAAGATGGTTGTTATTTACAAGTTTGAAATTAAAAAGTACTAAAGGTGAATGTTTGTATTCCCAAGTAACGAGACTTTTCACTATTGACAGTAGTTTCTCATGAACGTTTAACCAGTAAGTCTCTGGCAGGGACACCAAAATCAATCCAGCGGCATTGAACCAACATTCCAGGTCAATGCTGTTGTTTTCAGTCGTGTCCATAAACGAATTTCCTTGCATCACAACATTGATAAGAGATGTACAGACGGCATCCGAGAGCACAGGTAACGCCATGATTTCCACACAAGTTGAATGCAAAACGTGGGCAGCTGGGTTTGGAAACTCATTATATCGCCAGTCCACACCAGTGAAGAAACGTTTTTTCCCTTCCACCACTTAATAAACCAAAAACCAGTTAAGGTATAATTTCGTTACAGTTAACTAATTTAGAAATGAATTCATATAGAAAGTGACGTACCATCAACAAATCGCGAGAGTAAGGAAGCGTAGTAATCCATATCTGGCGTCCAAGTAGCTTCATCATTCTGCATATAACTAATGTACTGGTCTGACAATGCCCAGTTTGGTGGCTTGATGTCTCTCAAAGAACCGAGAATGCTGGATACTAATTTCTTCTTCAGTAAAGGCTTATCTCTTAGTCGCGCTTCGTAATAGTGTAAAGTGTTGTACAAATATGTTAAGGGACGATCTGCAAATCAGTGTCATTTGTCCCAACAAAATTAAACACAACCGACTGGAATTATGATTTAAAATGACAGATGTACAAACTGACACTAACCATGAAATTTGTACAAGGCTCCCATATGTTCCAAAATCATTTCAAGGCTTTTACCCACTATATTGATTTCTAAGTAACGATGTATGACAATATCAAAAACCTGAATGAATAAATAGAATTGATAAATATCAAATATTATCTCCATAATCCTTCATGAAATGTGTCTGAAATTTAAAAGTAATGCCACTTGAATCTAACGAATTTATAAAGATGTATTCAGTACTCACAGGTAAAAATCGTAGACAGACGTTACCAAAATATACTGGAAGCTGGTTTTGAGACTGGTCATCAAACAAAAACGTCTCTGGGAATTTGGCATTGAATGTTTTGTGTTTTTCGTGCCTATTGCAAAAAGAAATTGCTATGAAACTTCACCAGTCTTTGATTAATTCATAAAAAGATAAACTTATAAAAATTAATATTGTGTTAACGAAGAAAACTCACCAGTTTGATTGCTTCCAATGTTCAGGAGAATTTTCCTTAACAAAGTCTTGGATCCTATTGCGAAATTCGGCAGGTTTGACCATTAGTAAGTGTATAATAAAAAAGCATACCTGGGCTTCATTTCCTTCTTGAGTTCTCAAAGCCTGTAATAATGACCCAAATTTATTTGTTTGAATTTTACTGTACATACAATAATGTCAGTATGATAGGTACAATATTCAATAATACTGCAACAAAGGTTACCATGCAAAGTAGGAGTCTGTCAAAGGGAACAATATGATACTTCCAGACCAGATTTAAAATTGCGTCGGTTAATTTATTCACATGGTTTCCTGCGGCTAATAAATAGGGCAATCTGGTCAATTATGAAAAAACATATACGCTATATTCCAATGCTTGATTTGTGCTTTACTCACCCGCATTAGCAAACTCACTGACAACGTAGTCACAGAACTTTCTTAGATGAGCTGACAGGCCTTTTGGGCCAATTCGTTCAAGAATTTTAAAAGCAGTGGCATTCATACGATCCGTCTCCAGTATCATCTTCCAGACAATACAAAGGAAAAGAGGAGGGCTTTTTTGGGACGAGAAATGTTCTACCAATTCCATCTCATTGTTGCTCATAGAATTCCAATTCCTGTATTCTTCTTCTACCATGTTCTAAGGTATAAATACAATGAAGCACTCAAAAAACATGAAATAAACTGCGTATTTTTCAAATCATACAAATTTTTTTTAAATTCGAAATACTTGATTTTTCCAACTTTATAAACACGTACACAACATAATTACATGTAACATAAGTACCTTTAATTGTTGCTTATTTTCTTTCGGGACTTGATTCTGCGAGAAGTACTCTGCGAGTGCAGGAGGAAAACACTGCAGGGTATGTGTTGACCAATTATGCGGTGTACTTTGCATTATAGCACTTAAGATTTCTTTAAACCAGGCTCCAGTACCACTAGTATTGCTGTCTGAGCCTGTGACATTGATGGCACGGGCTATAGTTAGTACCAAGGCTCTGTTCAGTTCCTCTGACTCTTGAGAAACTAACTGTTTTGATTCCATAGGCGTGCGTGACAGCTGGGTATGAACATCATTGCTGTCGAATCCTGTTATTAATCGAAGGGCTGTCATTTCCACACTACAAAGAATCAAAAATAGGAAAATTTTAACTACAACCCATAGCTATATATTATTTGAACTGCACTTTTTTATTCAGTCTCTTTATTAAATAGAGAATTAATCCGAATATACTAACCACAAGTGAAGCTGAATAAGGTTCGTATGAGCATTTGCAGCCAAATTGTGCAAATAAGATAGTAACTGTACTCGGTAATGGGGCTGAATGTGATGCAGCCTATAGCAGAACATTTCCAGTAAGGTGTGAAGTATTCCCCACGCTTGAGATTTGTACACAGCGGGAAGCAGTTGAGCTTTAATACAGAGCAAAATAATTAAACTTGAACGTATTCATAAATTGCTTAAACAGAAAGAAGCGAATTTATTACTTATGAATCCTTTGATGCCCAAAGATTCAATTTCCATGTAGACAAGTAGTCGGGCGTATGTTTCAATCAGAGCAGGGGCCAAGCTTTGGTTTGTCTTGGCTTGGGCAATCTTCATAATATTCGTGACGATGTTATGAATCAAGCTCATTTTGGTATGTACAGTTAGTGAATCGAGGACTTGGACGGAAAGAGGAGACACTGGGGCTGGGCTTACATTGTTCACACTCGTGCCATGGATTGCCTCAACTAACGCTGCCATTGGCCTATAAATTGAGTGTAAATTTGAAATTAGAACACAGGATAATATTTTCAATTAACATGGTTCAACTCAAACAAATGTGCAACTGCTTACCGAGAAAAATGTTCTTGATTCGTTGAGAAAGCATTACAAAGCAATGCTATTCTATAGTCATTCATTTGTAACTGTGGTTGTGATCCACTGGGTTGGACGAGCATTTGGAGGTAGTCAAATTGTTTCTTCAGAGTTGTAGGAAGAGGTCGGGGTAGCGTTAAGTTATTTTCTGTTTGAGCTTTTTTCAGCACGTGGATCCAAATGCAAGTAGCTGCCATCTGGGAAGTACAGTAAGGTTTGGTTATGTCCGGCAAAGCCAAGGGTTCTTTCTCTGGGTATAGCAAATCGTACAGGCGGAGCACCGGAAGAAAGTCACTTAGCTGGAATCGTAAAAAAATGTGAACCTCAAATTGTATGTATGAAAATGATTGTAAAATCTTTAAAAATGAAATAGTATACGCAACTCACTGGATTTTTTTGGATACTTCCAGAAATAAACTGGAGTAAAATCCACATGAGAAAATCTCTTCCTTTGAAAATTTTTACTTCCGAAAGCTGTGAGACAAAATATACACCTCAGTTAATTCTACCTAAATGACTCAACTCCTCCTTAACATCCGCTTGTGCCAACCTTATCATGGACAGCCATAACAATGTGAGGAAAGCTGGAGAATTGGAAGAGGACGAAGAAAATTAATTGCGTAGACAAATGTTGCCAGAGCCACATTGTTGCACCCGAGATTTCTTCGAATCCTAACTGATTATCTCCCGCCAAGTTCATCTCAGTTTCAGTCTTTTCCATTGCAATGACAACCAACTCCACCAACCGGTCCTCTAAGGCTTTGCAGCGCACTTTTTGCTGTGTTTCAATTAAAATGTTTCAATGATAAGTTTACAGACCATCGAACACTTGAGAATGGTACACAGTACACTAAAATTTTGGAAAATTATAGACATAATTTATTCTTTAAAAACCTGTTTTTGCAATCCAAGAATAGCACAAGCCATATCCCGTGAATAAGGCTGTTCTAGAATGTATCTTAGTAGTCGCTCTTGTGGTTGTAGTAACTCGGTATCATAGGGTAAATTTCCTTTCAAAACGAACCGTAAATTCATAGGGTCCAGTTTCCAAGAATGAATTAAAAAACCAGCGTGACCGGAGTGTTCCACTATTGGCATCATTCTGGACCGCCCCACTACACTCACCATCTCTGTAATCGGCCGAAAGCTATCAACAAAGGTCCCCAAAAGCCTTGATATGGTCCAGTGAGGAAAGTTGCGGTTCTCAGGGAATGATTTGAGAACTTCATTGACAATAAAGTATGCCGGAAGAAGACAGGCCTTGCGGTCAAATATATATTCAAGTAGCCGTAGCATTGCACTTAGCTGCGGTAAGTACGCCTGCGGAACTTGAACTGGGAATAGAGCTATTTTTTCCAGGCATGTCTACAATTTAAAAAGTGCAACTATGAATATTATAAATTGTCAGATCTCGAAAAAGTAGCACTACCATGACTGAATTATTGTATCCCAATGATAATTATGTGATTAATATTATGTGATATATAATTTAGACTATCGATCGAAATACAAAGAAACCTCACCTTCATAACTTCTCTGACTCCCTTGTAATCCACTTTATCAATCACTTTACGAATCAGAGTAAAACTGCTAATCCAAAATTTAGTGTTTTTGAACGTCATTTTATCACTTTCCAGGAGCATCTCACATGTTGATCTACACACATAAAATTAACATTAAATCACGTTGTAAGTTTCAAAACTACATTCACATAAATTATTAATATGACGAGTATATGTAGATGAAAACTGGACTAAATATCCAATAGTCCATTTTCCAAACAGAAGAACCAAAAACTACTCAAACCAAGACTACTGAGGTTTACTATCTGTTAATACTTTTAGCAATTAAATTAAAAAGGAACAACACCTGACTTTATGCAGAAACTGGCAACAACCCCGGTAAATTACTTGGGGGCTAGTAAACAATTTTTATTTGATTTTGAGCTTACCCCATGTTGCATCAAAATCCCTACATGTAATTATTCTAATTCACTTGTCATCTATGCTCTTCATTTATAAAGTCACTGAGCCCTAATAGAGTATGGTCAGTATACTCCGAAAGGAACGATCAAAATCAAATCAGTGTAGCAGAGTCTGCTACAAGTTATGTGCTTTGGATGGCACATGGCACCCCCCCCCCCACGCACCCCGAAGATGGGACCTTGCTTAAAAGCAGAAAGGAGGAAATTCCACCAAATAGAATAAATGAGTAAAATAGTCCGTAAATCCAGACATATTCTAGCCCCCGAGTTAACCCGATTCCGAATCAGTTATTCTACATAATAAACACCGCAATATATACAATTTTCACAAGTTTATAAAACCGCGAGAGAAAATTCGTGATTAATATCCTGCCGTATCAACAACAAGCTTACAAAACTTGAATTTTCCAAATTATAAAAAATATTGGCTTGTCCCAGCTCCAATTACGAGACTAAAACACCACTCTCCCAACAAAACATTCCCTGCAACTGTTTCTACAAAACATATACCCAAAGAAGAACTATACTCGAAATACATTTGCGACTCGTGCAAACTTCCGTACCTTGCCGGAATTACATTCTTGTTAATCAAAGTCTCCAGCATGTTCATTACAATCTCAATAGTCTCCAAATTTCCTCCTCTCCCCGCTGTAGTTATCAATTGCTTCACTCCGGAGTCCACCGTTTCTTTCGGAGACTCCTCAAATGTCTTCTCCAGTCTTCCCAAAAGCGAGGCATACAGCTCATCATTGGATTTGTCATCATGGATCATAAATGCATTGAAGGCAGACTGGATCCCACGGATTTCCTATACAAATTAAATTATAAAATTAATGCCTCTTTCCCACAGTCTTCTCACATGTTTTACAAACTTAATAAAATTCTTCAATAATTATTCCTTACAAATCATGCAAATAATTTCATTAGAATAATTATTAACTCACCGAAAATTCATTCATCAAAGCTTTCACTTGTTCCCCACAGTCCGGCTCAAGAGCACTCGGGTTTGGCGTGGAAATTGGAGGGATGCTCATTTTAAATAATCTTGTATTTTGAGTATTTCAATACTACGGACTTCGCAGATTTGAATAAATACAGAGACAGACACCATGTATAAGTTGGAATACTAAAAAAGAATTAGTAATTTATTAATGATGATCGCACATGATATTGACACTTGAACCACTTCCGAAACTCCGAACTTACGGAATCCCTTGAACACACTTCAGATATTTATTAACTTCTTTTTCTTGATTTATTCAGCCTTGATTTAACACTTAACTAAAAGGATGACTTTATTAATAAACGCGCTCTCAGTATTAATTTTAAAAGTTAAAGCATTTTAGATTTATTACTTCCATCCGTAATGGTTTTAGCCTAAGCTTGATTGACGCCTTTCAATAGCGTATAGCAGGTTATAGCGCTAGCAGGGCATAGTGTCACCTGCAAATTTTACTTTTTGAAAGTGACGGGTTTTACGAACGCGGCAGGGGCCAGGGCCTGCCAGTTATAACTTCAGGGGCCGTGTACATACTGATTGTGAGCTACAGAGAGTTTCATATCCCAATAGCACGGCTGGCCATGCACACTTACGTATACGCTCTTTGTACCAGAACTCCTGGAAACAGATCCCTAAAACTTACGGAAATGATTATAAAAAAAATGAATTATTGTTTTATTTACAGTAGGTTTTTTATAACCACAGCCCCAATAACCCAATATAATGCATCCATTTAAAATCATGCCAGTAAGAATAAAAAGTAAGTTTGTGGTCAAATAGAAATTTTGGCAATATTGAAATAATATATAATATTGCAAAGAATGGATTCTAGACGAGGCACTCATAATTCTCATTTTTTTTTAAATTTTATCTAAATTTGACTCCTATACAGTACCCTGATTACATTCTCAATGTCACTATCAGTTCTTAACAGGGGTGGATTAATACAATAATTTTTACTCTGACCCTAAGCCTCGGAATAGATTTGTGGCCGTGGGCCTTTTCACATGCAATCGCAAATCTTTTTTTAAAAAACTCTGATTTGAATTTTGATTGGAAATAAAAGGGATTGAATATTTTGGAAAATTCATGTATGTCTTCTAATAAGTCACGGAGTGACGTCCTCATATTTAACTGTAACACAACCTCATCAATGATAGAAGATTAAATAATAATAAAATAATAATATATTTATTCGGTCGACTTCTTGGCCTGGGCCCTTACAACCATGGAAGATTAAATATGATATACTCCAGAGTCCGTAATTACGTCATAGAGATGTTCAATGCGATCCCCAAAATTGGGTTCATCCGTATTTATAACCTCACCCTAACCTTATATATAAGCATACCATAAGCATATGAATTATTAACCCTTAATAGTTAGTTCAGTTTTGCTTTCGACTTTAACTTTAAATTGTAATTGGTATCGTGAAAATGATTTGTGAATGGCCCCTAAATGTTGAATAAGAATTGCGGCATTTTATTTTCAAGCTATATACATATATGGTCGTAAACTGACTTACTTAATTATAAATAGCATTTATCTCATGTTGACTTTGAGTATTGTAATAATTATGATTTCACTGAAATTGAACACTTCCACACTCTTCACTTGAGTTGAGATTGCGATAATCTATTTTTAGATAACGTTCCTTTCCTATTTTTTTTATGTAATTGCAAAATTCAAGTCCATCAGGAGTCTCGTTCTACAATCGGTACAAAGGGAGCTGCGATATTTATTATTAATCAGTTAATATTTATTTTAATCACAGGAGATCAGTGTTAGCGAAAATAATAGTATGAAACAATCCGAATACAAATGACGTAGGAAAATATAGTATTTATACGTATACAAAGAATATATAAATATCTACACCGTGACCGTGCTCTTCTTTGAAGAAAAGAATTTAGCGATAGATTTGACAAGATGACCAAAATTATCACAAATTTGGGATCGTTGTTGAATCCAGTTGGGGAGCAGAGCTTGCTGATTGTCTCTGGCGAACCTCTGATCGATGAGGATGATCGCAGCATAGTCGTTGGCATGCCGAATAGCTCTTCCCACGGATTGATTTACAGCTTTTGAACACATGTTTGTTAAGAGAGCTTCACCTTTGTCCTTGCCCTTCAAAAAAAAAGTATAATCATAATTAATGCGATTCTATACAATACTGAACATTATTTGTCATATATAAAATTAGACACTTACAAATGAAACTGACGCATATCGCACTTTCTCCTGAATCTCTACACTGGTAATGTTTGGATAAGGTAGACCAACGACCATGACACATCTACCAAGATCATCGCTAAAGTTAATTCCTTCGCTAAGCTTTCCTCCCACAACTGCGAAGAGTAGAGCTCCTTTGGAACAATTGCGAACATGCCGGGAAAACTCCGCTAGTACTGTGTCACATTTTCCGTCTTTTGGCTCTCGAAAAACCTGGCAAGATTATTGTAGTTATAGAAAACTAGAGATCTCTTCAATTAAACTTTTGAGAGTAGTACCTTTTTTCTTGTATCAAGCTTGACGAACGCTCCTGACTCCTGCAAGAACTTGTATAGTAATGCCTCGTAGTCATAAGAAGGCAAGAAACACACAACGCCACCGGGAACAATTCTTATTATATTCTGAATAGTCTGCGATAACTCTTCCAACTAAATAAAATGATTAATAAAAATTAGTCCATAAATAAAAAGTAATTCAAAGGGTTTGCCAATAAATATAAATCTCACCAAAGAAGGTGAGCTGCGGTTTTTAAAAGTGAAATCGAAAGCCGTCCCTGTCGGCCCTTTTGTAAGCGTTAAACAAACTAAATTCTCTTGAGGTATCACATGATCACACGAAAAGTGGGCGAGTCTTCCGGCGGCTGACCCAGCGAAAAGGTGATCCGTTATTTCTTCGTAAGGCTTCATTGTTCCACCGGCCAATATTATGCTCCTGGAAAATTTGTAAAAAAAATCGAATGTTAATTGATTCCTGATCTCATAACGAATGTTCGCAGACAAAAATTTTTTGGATTTAAAATAAAATCATTACGAATTGCGAACCTGGTAGACAAAACCAAATCTCTGAATTGCGGTGAAACATTAAGAAGTAAAAATTTGTACGAGCTCTGTGCGCGGTCAATTATTATCCGCCCTTCGCAATCTCCAGTCTTCAAAGATTTCAGAAATTCAGCAAACATTAATATAGATTGGGAATTACTCTTTGGTAACATCGAATCATTTGAAGTGGTGCTATTAGCAAGCGTCAAAGGGGTTTGTTTATTATTTTTCATTTGTTTTTCCGATTTTTCCAGATGAGTTTTTAATGCCAGTTTGAACTGCTGTTGCATATATCCCTTCAACTGTGAGAATATTTGATCATTTAAAGATATGGTTAAATTGATTGTGAAATAGTAACGTAAAACTTTCAAAAAATGCCAGCCTTACCTTAAAGATTAGTCGATATTTTTCGCAAAATTTAATCAGTGAGTAGAGATCTAAGTTCTCAATCCCAATTACACATTTAAACTCTTGAATAGTGTATAAGTTCTTAGCCTGCGTTGGCTCAGTTTCTGTAACAGCCACAGGAAAACGATAGTTACGTTAGATTATTAAACATTCTTTATAACAGAAATAGAATGAAATCTACGAGAAAACTATATACCTAAAAACTGCAATAAAGATTTAAGTATCAATTTAATTTGCTTAAGTTGCAACAAGTTCTTAGAGTTGAATCGTGCCATGTAGCGTTTGATATAGGTCTCTAATCCAGTAAAACAGTCCTTCAAATTGCTTAAGTGCATTTGGTTGGAGTACATATTTGAAATGCTTTCAATTATATTATGAGCCTCATCAAGGATAAGCACGGATTTTTCCATGTTGATTCCCACTCCATCCCGAGTTCCGGCGTGTAATATAGTATTGTAGGGCATTAGTATCAGTTGAGCTTCTTTCGCTGCCTTTCGGGCAGCATAGTAAGGACACGCTTTGTGTTCATCTCTTGCTATTGTCACAAGTTCTTCAATGTCCACTGGTTCTGACAGAATCTAAAGGCATTTAAATTATTTTCAATAAAATCGAACTCAGCATAGTAACAAAGTCTTAATTTTAGCCATAACTAATTTTTACAGTATTCTTCAAATCTTCAATTGCATTATGCTTAAAGTAAGGACATCCAGAACAAGATTTTAATTTCTTATTTTCAGACTTTGTCACTCCTTTACTTCCTTTCTGAAGGTCAAGACACCTGAAATCAAAAAATATTATAGTAACTAAAAACTCCTCAGTTTAATTAAATTATACTTACTCACTTTTCATTGATGAGCGACAAATTTTTAAGGCGGTTGACCTCAGGATTTATACATAAATTCTGTCTTGATCCCAGAGTAGCCACAGTGACTTTTCTCCCAAAAGAAGTTCTCTGAAGTTCTTTCACGAACTGGCTCAGCTGTGAATGCGTGCGCGATGCAAATATTATCTACATATATCGCAAGAATGCAAAAGCACAAATAACTTTTAAATATACTTTTAAAACCTCACAGGATTTCCATTTCCCAAATTAAACTACCTTCAAAGGGAAAAATTCCGGCTCTTCCAAATCTTCGTCCTCGGATAAGTCCGCATCCGAATAATTACTAATAGCAAAGTCGTCCAGCAAGTAATCAAATTCATCCTCAGGCTCACCTTCCACTTTCTTTTCTTTCTCAATTTTCGTATTCCCCTTAGGAAACCTGGCTGAGATCGTCATTGTCTTCTTTCTCTTACTCCCTAGTACTTTCTTCCTCCTGGCAATAGTTTCTTCCAAGAACTGCAACTCCCGCTTCGCTTTACAAATCGACTCTTTCTTCTTCCTTAATTCATGCTGACTAGCAATCCAGTTTGTTGAAGCAATTACAGCTTTCTCTATAAAAAATAAACCCAAAATTCGCTCAATTCCCATTCCATTACACCAGTTAAAATTTCTCTCCTTTCAAAGATCTCCTACTCATGCTCCTATCATCAAAACCAACCCATCATCACCCGCCACCATAAAAATCCCCAAAAAAATCCCCAAAAAAATCCCAATAAAAATCCACCATAACAGAAATACCTTCGTCCGCCAAATTAAAACTGTTTATAAATTTGTCCAAATCCTCCCTTCGTTGTTCTTCATGTTTCTCCATCCATGTCAATGCACCACAGAGTAAGCTCAACGATTTACCCTAGAAAGAGAGACAAAGCAATCACTGACATAAAATTCACATTTGCACACTCCATCTCTCACAATCCATTTAATTGCCACATAATAGCCTTTTAATTGTAATAGGTACAAACCGTTCCGGTAGGACTCTCGAAAATCCCCACACATTTCTTTTCCAAAGCCGAAAACAAAGCCTTCATAAAATCCTTTTGGATACCGTAAGGTTCAAAAGGGAAGCTGAAATCTTCCGGGGGAGAGATACTCGACTCGGGCAATTCCGGCACTTCGAACATTTTAACAGCCCAGTCACAAATTAACAACTCAACCAACAAATAAAATTTAAAGCAAAATAAAAGCACCACGACAAATTAGACACTTTCCAAAAATTAAAATGTTTGAGTAAAGACCGATCAAAAATTCATTCCAGGAATCCAGCCAACCCCTTCCCTCTCAAACAAATGACAAGGACGTACGCAAGGATGCAAGATCAAATCCGTCCCCCCAAAATTATCACATGTAATTAAACTCTGTCTACAGGGTAAGTAAATAAAAGATAAAGAGGTGATAAGGTCAGGAGGGTCACGATATATAAGGAGCAATACTTTTGTATATGCAGGCTCCAGTACATCCGTACAACTGTGAACTGTGTATGATTTGAGTTACGAATTCCGAATGAACCGCAGCAGTGCTGCCCGCCAGCCCTTCGAAGTCAAGTCTAGTCTAGTCAACCACAATATGCATTCGACATAGTCTAGTCAAGTCAAGTCACCTGGATTTTCCATCCAGCTAGTCAAGTCAAGTCATAGTCTCAGAATAGGGCAGGAAAGTGTAGTCAAGTCCTAGTCAAGTCAAGTCTTCCAGTCTTACAGCTAAAGCAAATATTCCCACCAAGTAGCAGCTTGTGATGATTGAAATACTTAATCTTTTCTACTTAAGCATGAAAAAGTGAATTCGAAGTTTTATTACTCCATTTCTAATCCCACTGGGAATTTTTACTAATTTCTCATTTTTGGATTCTGCTCGTTGTTTACAAATAATATTCACTTTGAATTTATTCGAAACAACGCTACCTTCCATCAATGCATTGCTTAAATTTGTGTCGCAGTAGTGGATGAAGCTAGATGAAAACCTGCAAACGTAATAATTTGCATGATTTTGGAATTTTATCGACCGCTCGAGGGTGCTGGCGTTAGTCATGACTTGACTAGAAAATGCCAACGAAAACGGCTAGTCGAGTCAAGTCAATCACTAAGTTGTTATCCCTGCAAGGAGTCTAGTCAAGTCAAGTCCCATAATTATACAAACAGGATGTAGTCCAGTCAAGTTTTACTGCAATGGTATTTTTGCCTGCAAGTCTAGTCAAGTCGCAAGTTTTCAAGTCAAGTCTGACTTGACTCGGGCAGCACTGAACCGCAGAATGAACGTTTCCCGCTATACACAATGTACACACACACACACACACACACACACACACACACTCACACTGTCTACTTCACAGACACAGCCTCCAGTAATGCCTCACATTTGAACCCCAAACCCCAACTCTGATGCTTGCGGCACACATCCTCACTTTGCATGCTCCCATTCATTTTTTGAGGGTAACTCATTCCACGTCTACCCTAATGCTATTAAACACACGTCCTTCCAGTGCTTCACAGAGATTGTACCCCGTATGTGTTTCACAGTGAGATGGTAAGTACAGTAACACACTGTGAAATAAATTATTGTCGGCGGGACCTGCTGTCTGTCTAATTGTAAGTCTAGAACCTGTACATTTTATTACAAAATATTCCCTCATCAAATGTCAGAGCACCTTGCATTTTTGCAGACACGTGTGCTGGGATGTTGGATACAATTAATTACTCAGGGGTAGGATCCTGTGAGCTGACTCAAGTCCTCACGACAGGTGACATAACACGTGGGGAATTGGGGTACTTGCCATTCTACACTTTTGTGAAGGATATTGAGACGGTGAAGGTCGTCTCATTTCCTCCCGAGTACGATTATTATGAGAGGAAAGACTTTCACTTGAGTAAGCTCCAACAGAACAAGGTACGAGTCGTGGAGAGGGTGCGTTTCAAAGACGTGAGGAAAAATCTTGGGATTTATTACAAGACTATCGTTGAGGACCAGAAGTTGATGGATACGACTGTCAAGGACTTTGTGCCGGATGAAGTGTCCTATTCCTGTCTCCCTACCCCGAGGCAATGGTCATGGAGTAATGTGAAGGAAATTGATGAGTTAATTGACACCTGTGTAGGGAAGACCTTTGAGTATATCCCTCAGATAGAGTTCGTTGTGGACAGTTTAAGGAACTTGAATCCCTTCCATGTACGGAAATTACATTCCCCGCTTATGTACTTCCCCCAGATAATCGCCCGGATGGGTTTGCCTTGGAATTTTTTGGGGACACCGGAAAGCGCGGCGGCCTTCCATATTGAGGATTTATCCGAGTGCTCAACCATGTATCATTATTTCGGAAGCACAAAAATTTTCATATGTATTAAGAGAGAGAGTACGGAATTATTTGAGAGGAATCTACGACGGATTTTAAATGTTAACTCGTCCTGCCCGGCTGCCCTACGTATATATAAACCTCTGGTGAAATTGGCAGTTTTAGAAGAGTGGAATGTAAAGTACACTGTTGTTTTTTTGAATCCGGGGGAACAAATTTTTGTGGCGAGTGGGATATATCATGCTGTGGTGAATACTGGGTATAATTTTGCCACATCTGTAGCATATGCGGATGGACGTTGGGGCATTATGGACCTCAAATTGTGCATGTGCAAAAAGCGGCAGCATGGAGTAGAATGGCATAATGTGAATCAATATTTAATTTACAATCATTGGAGTCAGTATGAGGACGACCAACGCCGGAAATTGCAACTTGCCCCAAATGTAAACATAAAAGAACGGATTTGTCCCATTTGTGGGAGGACCATTTCAAGCGTGTGGAATCTCAGGAAGCATGTTCAAACCCATACTAACGATAGGCGTAAATTTTATGAATGTTTTTACTTATTTTTATATAAATTTATATTCTATTCTTAATTATTTCAAATTGTTTCAGTATAACAGATTTTTAATATTTCGTTTTATTTATTCCCAGCATATCCGTGCCTGATGTGTAGGGCAAAATTCAAGCGCAAGGCGCATTTAGTGCGGCACACTACAACTTGTCCACATAAACCTGCAAAGTAAAGTTGTTACACGTTTACAATGCACATATGTATGTTCATAGGATGGGACGAATGAGGGGGTGCAAAAAATTGGAAATGTATGACAGCATTGCGATACATTATAACTTCATCTTTGAAATTCGTTGCGTAAGGATGTAGAAAATAGCCTTTTTGATGGGGCTGATTTTTTCTTTAGAAATATGCTGTTATGTCTGTGTATTGGTTCTGGGTAGGACTTACTGACACTGGCTTATCGTAGTAATTTTAATATGAAAGCTCAGCTTCAAACTTGTACTCATTTGGGTATTTCCTATTCATAGATAACTTGCCAGAATGAAAGTAGTTGTCGAAATGGAAAGCGGGCTATAGAAGCTGCTTTACAGCATCTCATGGGTCAGCAGAAGACCTTTGGAAAACTTTAAATGTAAGTTATGATTTTGAACTTCTATTGAACTATTAGTAGTAGGGACATTATAATTATTGTTATTATAGTGGAAAAAGTAAGGAAGTCGACTCACAATACACTGTTTAACATGTATTGGACCATTGGGGTAGTGGTTCACCTCGCCCCATAGCCCCGGAGGGGTAGAAAAGATATTCGATTCCTAACGATTTAGCAACTCTTTACCAGTATTTTCAAAATGTTATTCATCCCGTGTGCCCAAATATTTATACACAGCGCAAGTAAAACAAAAATTGTTTTGGGGCTTAGATTGTTTACTCAAATTTTGGAAACCATATATAACAATATTTTTAAGGTTCGTTTAAATTTTCTTGGCTTTCCGGGAGCTAAAAAACAGGTTCCTAAAACAGGGTAAACAATGGTGGGTATAACCCATAAAAACAGTGATTCAAACCCAGGAGCAAAGTGCGACAGATGCGGAAAACCAGGAATGATTTTTCTATTTTTCATGGACGATCTGGCGTCCATGAACTCATTTAATACTGTGTTTGCAGTTAATTTCAGAGAGAATCATTTCCGGACAATTTGTGTATAAATAATTACGTACAGCCAAATGTGTTTATTTCAAATGTATCAATGGTCCACTACGTGTTAAAGCAGCTAATTCCTTTAAATTATAATTGTTTGAATGCGCTCGTTGTTTACAAATTTTGGATGGCACAGTTGAATCTAAAATAAGAAATATACAATTTGCAACGAAACTTACATTGGCAATTAGCATCTGTTTCACACAAATTGTCCTTTATATTTTCATTTTCAAAGAAAATACGAACAACGAAATGGGAACTGTAAAACTGTAAACAATGTTTGTGGACAGTGACCAATGAACAAGGCGACTTCTAATAATTGTTATTGAATAGAAACTCTTGGACGTCAGATGGGGACGGCCCGTGACAAAATGCCACTCCTGTGATGATAAAAACACGTGGTGTACAAAACGCGGTAATTTTGTTTTTAAATCAAAACCTAATCAAAATTCAAGAACGAATTTTATACTCAAAGACGAGCAGTGCTTCAACTACAAGTAGTTACAAGTAAACTCAATTTTTGGCAACAAGTTTGGCACAGTTTAATTAATTTTTCCAATTATTTTCATAATATTATATTTCTTGCACTTGCAATTTCAGATTTTACAAGTGTAAATGTGCGCTGTAAAGTAGACGCGGAACTGCTTGCGAAAGCATTTAATATATAATTATTTTAAGTATAAGTTGAAACCGCGAATAACATGGAACAACTGAAAGCTGAAATTGAGAGAAAAAGAAAGCAGCTGGCCCAAACTGTTGGAACTGGTCCGGAGAAAAAATATTTCAAAAGGGCAGAGTTGATGGCGAAACATGAAGAGGAATATTTGAAGAAACATGCACCGCAGAAATTGGCACAAAATCTTCCCTTGATCCAATCTGTAAGTTTACAAATTGTAGCTAGTACAACAACCACAGGAATTTCTCAAATCTGAGATGTCCTGAAAATGTAGCTTTGAATTGGAATGCTTGAAGTTTTGCTTGTATAAATACAGCTATGATGTAATTATTCCAGGCTGCAAGTGGGTCATCTAAATTAGGCACCGCAACGACGTACCCAGGGAATGTCGAGGATCTACCGAAACTCTCAAGAAGGGAAGTTATTCGTCGTCTTCGAGAACGAGGAGAGCCAATCCTTTTATTTGGAGAGTCCGAGCCAGAAGCTGTGAAACGTCTGAGGAAACTCGAGATCTTAGAACCGGAAATAAATCGTGGTCTGAGAAATGACTTCCAAGCAGCATTGGAGCAAGTGGACCAGGCCTATTTGGAAGAGATGTTGAGATCCGTCAAGCCTGAAACGACAGATCAGAAAAAGCCCGGAGATGTGCATGTTCAAGAAGATAATTACACCTTTGAAAGCTTAAGGGTTACAGCTACAGAAACCTTTGCGGACAAAAAGAACCTGGAGGGTCATGCTAAAATGATTTTGACTTGGTGCAAGTTTATTCTGAAAACTTGGGGTCAGCTCCTTAATTCCAGAGCAGAAGAAGAAAAACTGAGCGTGAGAGGGAAATTAGCTTCAGCTACTTACACCCAGACTGTTGTAAGTTGTAAGATTTAAGCCTTTTGCAAAAACAAATTATTAATAATTTGTATCGCTGTGAATATAGACCATCCCAACTATTAAATCTCTAATTTTTATTTACGGCATTTCAGGAATACCTTCGCCCCCTTTTCCGGAAACTTAAATCACACACATTGCCAGACGATATTCTAGAAGCCCTTACGGAAATTGTCAGTTTTATGCTGGACAAGGAATATCTTCGAGCCAACGACGCTTATTTGGAAATGGCTATTGGGAACGCACCGTGGCCGATTGGAGTCACCATGGTTGGTATCCATGCTCGTACCGGACGAGAAAAGATTTTCTCTCGGAACGTCGCTCACGTTATGAACGATGAGACGCAGCGCAAATATATCCAAGGATTGAAAAGAATCATGACGAAATGTCAGTACATTTTCCCCACGAATCCCTCCAAGTCCGTTGAGTTTGTTCCTGGAGATGTCTCGGACTTCGTAGAAAGAGTTGAAATGTCAGACCGAGCCAACCAGAAATAACGGATTAGCAAGCCATCATTTTATTTTACCTCTCACATTTTGTAATATTTTTCCTCGTTGTTTCTCATTAAATTTTGTTTTAGCAACGTGAATCAGTTGTAGTTATCGTTCTGCTTAATTATTCATATCTTCATTTTCATTCATTATCTCCACTTTCGTACGGGATTATAACAAATACGTTCACAACAATCTGCTTTCACCTTCCAGGTTAACCCTTCCATTGCCTGTTGTAATACACCCCTAGGTCATCTAGGCTAAATGTATATTCGCATCGAGCTATCCATCACAAACCATTTGTTAAGGTTCATTCACGTTTAGTTCTAAAAGGAGGAAAAGCGTCGAATTTGCAATTACCATTACCTTACTTTCCTTACCAGTCCAGTGCTTCAACTTTTAATTATACAGTAAAACCTGTATATAGTGGTTTCTCTAGGGAACCTAATATTTGACCACTATGTACAGTGACCACTATACTCAGTATAGTGGTCATGGACCACAATATAGGGTATATATGTATATTAAATGAATATTTTAACGCGTTTAAGAAGACATCTGGTCGCATTTTTTGTACATAATCATTAATTTTTGACCGTTTAAAAGTTTTCAACTTGTGTTGAGCAAGATATTCTGTATAACGATAATTCTATATAGTAATTCTAAATATGGTTTTTGAATACTAGGTGAAATAGTTTCCAACTATCGTAAAATTACTTTATTATTGACGCCGGCAGATTCTCCGCAAATATAATTTAAACAAATATAATATTTCTTCTTCCAAGATTCAATACAAACATTGCTTGCTGGCAATCCTGCCTACACGAATTTCAATTTGAGATTTTTCAATATTTCTAATATTCTCTATTTTTCGAAATGGAAATCAAAGTGTTTTTGAACTGTGCGTGGTATGGAGATATGGTACCGGGAATATGCTTTATTTAAGAAACCGTAATCTAGAATAATCTTAGAAATCTATAGAAATTATGAGCAACGATTTCGTGTGCACATGATTTTTAATGCTGACCACTGTATTCAGAGCTCGAAGCATGCATTTCGTCATGAATGGACATAAACCAGGGACCATTATTGACAGGGGACCACTATAGAGAAAACCACTGTATACAGGGTTAACGTAATGTTAAAACATAGGGCGCATGACGGGGACACACGATATTGGCCACTGTGAACAGGAGACCACTGTATAGGTGGTCACTATATACAGGTTTTACTGTATATGCTAGCATAGTACAAGCATACATGTCTTCTTGTGTGTGTACATGCTAATATTATACAGTAACATGAAATCCATACAACATAAAATAATGATATCCATAAACAGTACAATTATTACGGAAGTTATAACCTAGTTTTCTTGAGTACACATTAGTTTCGCCATTCTTCATTCATGTGTGAATACTACAGACCGTAGGCTGTTTTACCAACAGGAAGGAAGCACGGATTTGAGTTCTTAAGGTTACTGTGAGGTTTGCCTGTTACACCTTAAGGAGAGTAGACGTCAGTGTCACTGCAATTTACTTATTGTCAAGCGAAAGGACAGCATGAGTATGAGTGTCATACGGCCGTGGCCTATATTTCCATTCATTAGCTTTCATACCACATAATGCAGGGAAAAATCATTAGAACCAACTTGTACAACTGCCAATGTTGGTATTTAGTCACCGCCATAAGAACACAGAGGCGCAATTTTTGGAGGACGTACATACATATGGTCATAAGCGTACAGAAGTGAAGTGAGAGTGAGGTACTCAGAGGAGTTGAGAGGAGCATTCTTATATAACGTGAGAAAGTGAGAGTCATTCATTCATTCTCATTGTCAGTTGCTTGTAAGAATTTGAAGTAACAGGAGTGAAAAGTAAGTACAGTATACTAGTTTATTTAATTGCTGCTGTAATAGTTCTCTATTATTTAAAAAAATAAGAAGTATTTCTTACCGTACTACTAGTGTAAATGATATTTGTAATCTCGCGTAAAATATTGATTTTGTGTAGATGATTATGTACATAATTATAAAAATTGACAACCAGCGCTAGCATAAAAAGTTGTGTAAATAATGTGAATTTTGATTCAACAGGATATGTTAAAATATTTCCAGAAAATATTGGCTTGCTCGGATTCACCATTGGTAAGTATATCTACTTCTCGTGTCATCAGAAAAATAATTATTTATCCAAAAAGTTCTTTTGAAGTTATAGCGAAGTTACAATATACTTATACTTTTACACATGAACCACAATTGGACTGGTTGACATGTGGCTCTGTGAAGCATGAATATTAGTTAGAAAGTCAATGTAATAATAACTTTTAATAAAATTGTATTTTTGATTAGGCTGTTATACAATCCCAACAAGTTGTTAAATCAATAGCCCCCATTGAGAAAGAAGGGAAGGCCCCAGTTGGGATAAGAGGCATTGCGGTAATGGGTGACGAGGCTTATGAAAAATGGGTCGGGGAAACAGCGTCCTTTGGAATGTCCTGATTTTGGTTCCCGGAGGCACAATTCGGTTGTGCCCCGGGAGTGATCCGCACGAAAGTTGGCTACGCTGGAGGAACACAGGGGCATCCAACTTATCGTCGCATGTAAGTGATTTGAAGCAAAGAAATTGCAAGCATTAAACATTAAAGAAATTATTATTAAAAGAAATTATGAATACGTCAGTGATGATTGTTGCTGCTAAAATAAAATACAGACTGAATTTTGTTCATAAGGGGTGATCACACCGAAACTGTACAGATTGAGTATGATCCCGAAGTCACCAGCTATGGAAATATGTTGGATATATTTTGGGCTAATCACAATCCAACTTCAAAATGTTCTAGACAGGTGAGTATTTAGGTTTATTGATCTCATTTTAATTAATTACTGTATCATTTCATCAGGAGTTTACAGTCTGAAAGTTTCGAGTATAAAGATTGTTTATATGTATCTATATTGTCTCCTGTAGTACATGTCTGCCATATTCTACCACACCAACGAACAAAAGCAACTGGCGGAGGAGTCCCTCAAAAGTCAGCAGAAAAAGCGGGCTCAAAAGATAACAACGAAAATTGTGCCTGTTGGAACTTTCACGGATGCCGAAGAGTAAATTTTATAATTTCCAGTTTTTAAACGATAGATTTGGGAAAGTTGCATACTGTAAATTATGGTTTTTGTTTTGAATAGCTACCATCAGAAGTACTTGCTTCAACGTCATCCACGGATACTTACAGATTTGGATATGGATCCAGGTGAGCAACTAAATCGTTCCTTTGTGACAGCAAGGCTAAATGGATATGTGGGAGGATTTGGAAGCCTAGATAATTTTGAGAAAGAGAAGGAATTGCTGAACTTACCCCCTACAGTTGAGAAGTATGTTAGGTTACTTATTAAGAATGGCAAAAGCCATTGGTAATGAAGCTAGATAAGAGATACTTTGGAATAAAAGTTTTGGTGTAGAGTATAACTGGAAAAATTTAAAGACTACTGGAATCAGTGAAGTGTAACAATGTAAACCTTAACTGGAGTTGAAACGCCGATTTTTTGTTCTGGGTTTTGGAAATTTCCAGGTTGTATCCCTACATTCAAATGCAGTTAGTTCAAAGTTAAAGTACCAGTGTAATTTACAATTGTACATATGAACGAATATTAATTACATGTAGAAATTGTATTTATTAGTTTTTGGCCATATTACAGAAACTTGTAAATGCTTTTATCTTTTACAATAAATTGACCCACAGATTAGCTTCAACCAAGAATTTCATTTTATAATGTACCTGTCTAATGTCTATCGGAACTTTACTGCTTGAATAGACGCTGCATAGGATTATAAATTGTATACGATACAGAAAATGTATGCCCTCTTTCTGTTTATTATACTCAATTTTCGTGTTGTGATTCAATCGTACGGAATTGTGTTGTAAGTTAATTTCATTCACAAAGCGTTTCGATTTTCATATTGCACCTTCGAAATTGCAATAAAGTTCCGTCCACAAAACCATGTGATAGTGTTGGAAAGCTGATTGTGAATATGAATTATTGTCAGTAATACTTACACCTATAGCAGGATGTGGCACAAAATCTGTAATAAATAAAGCAAGTCAAGTCACAGAATGTTTTTATTGTTTCGATCTTGCATTACATATTTGCTTCCTGAGACCGTAATTTTTAACTTGAAAAGATATGAATTTTGCTACAAACACAGCATTTCAAAATATCTTTCTAAACGACAGGACCTCTATGAAAAAATAGGATCAGAAACTATTTTCCGCATCGTTGCTCCGGAAGACGACTTTCCCCAAACGTGCTCAGTTCTTACCGGTTATTTGTACAAATCTCAACGTAGAGATCTCTAATACTGTAGCTCCTTGGAAAGACCACAAAATTTGTTTTTAAAAATCGTCAAAACGTATTTTGAAAACAATAAGGGCGGGAGTAAGAAATCTTAAACTTCGAAAATTTCAGTTATTCCAAAAAAAAACCTTGTTCCACTTCTTTGAACACTATACCATGTTTTTGAGCTAGCGGGTTGAAAAAAATGCGAAATAAGGGAACTGAATATTCTTTTTCGCTGCCAACCTTTGTGGGCTAGTCGGCAAACGTTTATCACCGTAGGCACTGTATGTGCACAAGAATCGTTACTAAGCATCAAAATTATACGCGCTATAAAATGTGTGTGATGCCCGCATTCCGCAACCTGAAATAAAGGAGGTGGGGGAGGAGGGGTAAAAATGGCGTTTTAAGCTTGCAACACATTTTTTCATTAAATATTTTTACAGTTATGCTAAACAATTTACTTCCCCTTTACCCATAAAACCCAGCAAAACCAAATCAAAACTCTTTATAACAAATATTCTTCAAGACATTTTAAAATTCTAAAAAATGGAAAGAAGACGAATTAGATATTTTATCGGAAAAGGTTGATTTTTATTTCCGAGTTTGTAGTTGTCGAAATTTCTGGGCGCTCTGTGGCAGTAAATTTTTGAAAAGCAAAGCAAAAGCGAAGCAACGTGAAAATTTGATTATGCCATTCAAATATTTTCGTATAAAACTATGATTCTGCCTTTTCCTTTGGTCAATGACCTTTGTAGCAATACTGACGACACGTGGTAGGTCCTGCTCATGTGGTATAGTATACAGGTTATGGTATATTGGGTGGTACATATGTAGAATGGTATACTGGGTAGTAATTATACTAAATGGTAAACTGGGTGACAGGGGTCGGATTTTTGTAGGAAGACGGGAAGATTCTTCCCAGGGAAAAAATATTTCGGGCAGGGAAAATCTCAAAGGGAAGGGATTTATTTTTACGAACAGGGATTTTTAAAATCGTTGACCTTTTTTTTGGCAGGGATTTTCAAGTTTGTTGACGGGTTTCAGGGAAATTTGTTAAGCAACCAGGGATTTTCGGCTTGATTGGCCACATTTGGCAGGGATTTCACGTCTTGTTAGGGATTTTTTTTGCCAACAGGGATTTTGAAAATCGTTGATCTTTTTTTAAGCAGGGATTTTTGAAATCGTTGACCTTTTTTAAGCAGGGATTTTTGAAATCGTTGAGGACCTACCAGCAGGGAGATAATAGTCAGCAGGGAAATTCTGAAATGATCTTCCAGGGAGATTTACAAAAATCCGACCCCTGCTGGGTGGTATACTAATGGTGCTGGTAGACTATGCAGTTTCAGGTTCACGTTCATGCTTTTGTAAGGTTTTCCCCCAGAATTCATGTTTTAACTTCAGGTTAAGGTTTAGTTTTAGATTCATCATTTTCTGAAACCTTAAACTTCAGGTTTTTGTAAAACCTGGAGGTCACGTAGACTTTAGAATCAGCTTCAGAATCAGGATTTTACCTACATATTTATACTTCTCAGGATCATCATTAGATTCAGGTTAAACACTAAAATTTGGTTTAAAATTTCCTTAAATGAGAACATGAAGTCATGTTTTCGCTGGTGTACCACTTGTTCCAAAACCATTTCAAAATCATTTTGGATTTTGGATCATTTCGAAATTCTACCAGCAAGTGCAATATAGCCCTGACGAACTCGATTCATAAAAATACTCCTGATGTACTTGCACCGATTTTTTCTTTCTATGATTCTTGAGAGGAAGTCTTGTACCCTGAATCTTAACCTTAACATGATTCGTTTTTAGGGTGGCTTCCGCACGATTACTCAAAAGCTGCTTGTCCGATTTCAGTAAAACATTTTGTGGAAATTACTCGTGTCAAAAGTAAGGCTAAGTTCGTAGTTGGTTGAAATCGGCCGGAAAGTTTTTGAGAAAACAATTATTGAAATTTTGGACTTCAAGTCAAATGACAGTTATCTCCAAAACTACTGAATGTATTTCAATGAAATTGTTTGTGAATATTGCTTATGTAAATAGTAATAGTTGCTGAATATGTTGTTGGAATCGGCCTTATAGTTTTTTCGAAAAAAATTCTTGAAATTTTGAACTTCAAGTCAAATGACAGTTATCTCTAAAACTACTGAATCGATTTCAACGAAATGTATTGTGAATATTGCTTATGTAAATCGGAATGGTTATTGCTTATGTGGTTGAAATCGGCCCGATAGGTTTTTTGAAAAAAAAAATGGAATTTTGAAAAAAGCTCAAAATTCATTTTACTTTGACGGCGGCCCCTGACGCCACCCTACGCGAAGCCTCAAATTATGGCGTTAAATTAAATATAGATTAAATCCGTTTGCCATTATGCCTTTCGCTTTTATATGTTTAGTGATGTAAGCAAAATTTGAGTTCACGCTCATAGAAAGAGAATACTCTCTCAAAAATGCAAGAAACTTGTGTTCAAAATAAACTTTTCCTTTCGCTTAAGAATTTTCCCACCTGATAAAACGAAAATCATCTGTAAACAATTAACTGGGACGACGGTGCCCTCTTTAAAACTGAACTGGAAACTTTGACAGTTTTAAATTTCAAAATTTTTAATTTTTAAGTTGGCTAAAATATATACTCATTTAAATTAAAGATTTAGCATAATTTATACTGTCACGTTTTAAAAATCGAAAGCAATTTTGGAAATCAATAACAGTAATGGTGTACAGTACACGCAAGCTTCACTAGTATCTTGTATCCCGCAAGAGAGATCGTAAAGATAAAATGTAGTGATCCTTACTCTATTAATAATAGAGGATTTCACTGTGATTCGCAAAACCTTGTAACACAAATTAAGTTTTTCTATCATTTTTAGGTAATCAGAAACAAATACTAAAATCATCCAAAAACTTAAGTTAGTTTACCTCCAGCACCTAGAAATAAATCATTTACTCGAATTCATATTAAGTGTTACTTGTCCAATAAATTTGGGATGATTATTATTCTCTCTAGCTTCATAGGATCTATTATAGACTCTTGCATAACTATGTAATTAATTATATAAATATAGATAATATTAGATAAAAACCAAAGTGATAAATTCAGGACATGCGTTTTGTTATATTAATACCTATTGATTTCCAAAAACAATTTTCGGGAAATAATTGTATACAAAAATAAATTTTTAATCAAACCAGACATGACATTTTTTACTGGAACGACATTACTATGACTGATATTCTATTATCTATTTTATCAAAAGAACACTAATTTGTTATTATTAAATTAACAATATTATTATTTTGAAATTGATTTTTTAGAAATGTTTCCGTACAAAATTGCAATAAAGTTCAATAAAGGGGCGAAGCAATAACCTTCACCTTTTTGACACGGCCAAACATTCCTGCTCATAGATCACGAAAAAATGCCACATTAAAAATTTACTTACTGCACGCAAGTCACAATCACAATAATATAGCATAGATATCACAATTATTCACATTATAGCAACTAACAACATTCAATTCAATATTCTATCACAATCACAGTACAGTCTACAGCACGACACTTCGAAACGGAATCAAATGCAACCACCCACCTAAATCACCTTCACCATTACCATTAGCTCTAGCATACATAGCACTCGCAAGCACCTGCACTCCAGATCCGGCATTATACACAATATACATTAACACTTTGAGGCATTTCTTGACCTTGAGAGACTTATGCATCATTCGTGTCTTTATTAAAACCAACCAACATTTTTCAAATGACACAGGACCAAATAATAAATAACAGTAAATAAACAATTGCATATCAGTGAAATTGGTCGAGTGAAACGACGTTTACTTGAAACGAATTCAAATTAAAAATCTGTAACAAAACATGTGAATCCAACGTTTAACATCGCATTAAGATATGTAGTTAAAATTGTTTAATAAATAAATTGTAAAATAAAATTCAAAATTAAGCGTAATCACACTATCAAACTGTGAACAACAAAAGAACAAAATGGATTCAGGTCTCTCAGGAATGTCGCCACCTCCAAGCCCTGAGAGCTTCTCCAGTCCGGCTGTCAATGCTTCTCAAAACCCACCGCTAGGAGCAGCGCCATCGCCGGGAGGACTTCTGGACATGTCACAGCCTGCATTTGATGTTTCTGGGAATACTTCGGGCGGTCCAATGGCTAACGCAAGTCCGCCTCAAGCAGCAATATGTCCATCTCCACAAACACCGCCATTTTGCAGCGGACCTCAACAAACACCGCCATTTTGCAGTGGACCTCAACAAACACCGCCATCTTGCGGCGGACCTCCGCGAGTCCCTCAATCAGCAGGAACTCCGCAAATGTTAGTATGCCCACCTCAGCCTACTCAACAGCAGGAAGGCGACATTATGAGAGGCAGAGCTCCTCCATCCCCTACAATACCTTACACTAGGTTTATACCAAACTACCCGGCACAGTCCTCACCGCTACCGCAACCAGGTGGAGCTACCATGAGGGATATTATCATATCTGGAGAGGAAAGGGCTCGTCAGCCTCTGAACGAAGAAGAGCGTCAAAGGCTCCAACCTGGCCTGTCACCTGTCTCTCCTGGTCCTCCTTACAACCAATTTAATTTCCTAGAGAGGCCTTGCATGATGGGTTACACTGAACAACCACAGATTGGACCCCGGGGAACACCTCCACTTTTCAGATTGATTGCCCAACCCCCCGATAGTAGCTTTAACATTCCGCCATATTCTCCCTCACCTCCCTTTAAAATCCCCTATTACAACCAGACCCCAAACACGCCAATTCCTTATC
Organism: Allacma fusca; assembly: GCA_947179485.1. Taxonomy (NCBI): domain Eukaryota; kingdom Metazoa; phylum Arthropoda; class Collembola; order Symphypleona; family Sminthuridae; genus Allacma; species Allacma fusca. The sequence goes on from OX359247.1 coordinate 42,525,380, forward strand.
TACCATCTCCCGGGACTCCCGGTCAACAAAGAACTCCTCCTGCGAACTCTCTGAACCAAACTATCTACGATCCATCAAATAGAATTATCATTGAGTCACCGGTGAGGGAACTCGGAGGGTGTGCACCCCTCTGCCCCACTTGTAGCCGACCAGTTGGTCACTCTTACTATGCGCCAAACATGTCCGCAACAGGTTACTCATGTGTGCGTTTATGTATATTTTTGGTTTTTAGTGTAGCTAATATTTTTGAAAATAAATCCGTAAAAAGATTTAACTTCAAGACAATGCGTACTTCCTATTGCAGGGCGGTCCAGTATCACCGGGTGGAAATACTTCGCGAAGTCAAGGTCAAGACGGTCTACTTTGCATGACACCGCCAAATTTTCAAGATTCGTGCAACCAGAGCTTGAATACTTCTGCAGGACAAAGGTCTTTAGGACCCATTGGGGCAACCCCACAAACACATGAATCTTACAATCAACCAAGGGACCAGCCTTCCGATGCAGGTAGAAGGAGTGACCCATCGCAGGGAGTAGGCATGCAAGGGGTAACATTACAAGAGAATACTACCGCTGACTCAACGGTGTTAAATATGACGATTCCGAACGCAAGTCAGGTTGTTGATGAAGTTGGAAACCAGTGGAATTCGTCACTAGACGCGTCACCTGGGTCCAATAGAGGCTCACCAATGCCTGCTTCTGAAGCTTCTCCTGCCATAGTATATTTTCCTTCTCCCAAGGTTCCGAAAAACTCTTCTGAGGCTGCATCCTCAGGAGGTGAAAGTACATCGATAAATATAGCTCTATCCACGCCTGCAGCTGAAACTGGCGTAGTAACAACATCAGGAGGAATATCCATGCCATCGGGCCCTGGGCTGCACATAGATGTAGCATCTGGGTTGTCCGATTCCGACGATCGAGGCTTGCAGATTCTTCAGACAAAGGGGCGTCGCAGTACGTTAACCACGGAAGAAATCGCTGATATAGAAGCCTACTTAAATTCCCATGTTTTGTCGGAGGAGCAAATTGAAAATGTGAGACAAATGCTAATTGCCAGGGGGTGCAATCTACATTCGACAGGCAGGTCAAGCCTAGGGGAGGGGACCGTCGTCGTTCCATATGCTAATACCAAGCAGCAAACACCTGCGCCAGCGAATGCAAGTCCTACACCACCGTCACCCTCTGAACCACAGCATGTCACAGCTGCCGTTGTAGAATCTCGCAATACGTCCCTGAATATGAAAATCTTATCAAACCCTGAAACATTGTCACCTATTTTTGTTGATGAGTCATCTCGTGCCTATCCTTCAGCTCCACCTACAAGTCATGAAACAGCTGGATCACCTCGATGTTCGGCACCAGAATCTGCGTCAGACCACGGAAGTGGTCAACTATCCTCGCCAGAGTCTTTTACTGGCAATTCGGCTGGGAATGGCCCTGTCTCGGAGAATAAACGAAGTCCTGGTGGCACGGTTGGCACAGTGTCTTCAGATGTGAAGGAATCAAACATTAGTCCTCAAATATCTCCAGTTTCTTTAAACTCCGCTAATTACCCACAGTCAGTTGCAGTAGAGGCGCAATTACAAAATGGTTCATCTCACAGGAGCGCAAATGATACATCATCATTTTTTTTCTCGCCGGAGAATTCTAGCAAAACGCACCCTCCTCAAAATGAAACAAGCCAGTCAGGAAATCATACGGAAGTTTCTCTAATTCCTACTTCGCTAAGAAGAACTTCACCTAGTGCTTCATTAGACGGATATCCGGCACAGTCAACCCCAGTAAAAGACGTCACACCCAAAACAGGCATCCTCGCGGGAGATGTAGGTAGCCCGATTCCACCCATGACTCCGCCAATACCGTACACTGGTAATAGTGAAATTGACCCAACACAATATTCGCGCTACTTTGCCACTCCTGAGAACTTCAGGAGCGAATCACAGGAAAGGTCAGGGTCAAGTGGAGCTTGTGCTGGTAATCAGGGAGCTTTAAATATATCAGTAACAGCAACTCCTCCGGTTAATGGGTTCACATCAAATGAGCCAGCCTTGCACGATTTTCTATACCAGAGTTTAACTTCTGTCATTCAAGATTTAATCAACGACGGAAAATGGCCATGGAAATTTTGCAACTGTCCTTGTCCTGAATATCCAAACGGGGCAAATGATATACCAAAAGTGAAAAGGTCTTGAAGTTAATAATAACTTAAACTCAAGCATTGGTTTATTCCAATCGAACTAATTTATACAAATGCATGAGATAAAATGTTTACAAGAAACAATGCTTGTGATTTATAAATACAGTTTTTGGCACGGAAAGTTTTTGTGCGACTATTTTTCTCTTTTTCGACTGATTTTTGGTATTCCATTCAGAGACCAGTGAAGATTATAAGTCTGTTGACATTTTCTGTGTAGTCTCGCATCAGACTGTGAGACTAATATTAATTTAAATTAAATATGAGATTCAATTATTGAAACTTAAATAATGTTTCGAGTTTCATCATATATAGAATTTTGGTACAGATCTAACTTGGGAGAGTAGGTATACAGTTAAATATTATACACAATTAAATAATACTGTTATAAGAAAATCAGTGCTGAGGGTTTTTAGTGCTTTCGCTTAAATGATTGTGCGATAAGATACATACTTCGATCAAAACGACTTGTTCTTACAACAATCACACAGAACGCACCAGAAAGTAAAGTTCAGTGGATGTAATTACTATATACATACATATTGTTAGTTATCGCAGCTTTGAGATTTGAGCTGCAAACTAAGGACGGTTGAGTTTGTTCTTGTCTTCAAGGCTTACGCCAATCCAAGTGCTTGTATTTCTTGTATAATCTCATGACAACCTCGGCATCTTCCACCTAAGTCAATTAAAGTCATTGAACCATCATTGGAAAGCAGATAAAATTTCACTTAAACTAACTATCCACTTTTAAAACATAATCAACACTCACGGGGTCATGTTTTCCTTCGGACGTGTTCCTCATTTTAATGCCCAGATGCTCCCAAGCTAACGTTGGAAGCCGCCTTGGCCGGAATCCATTCATGTGACGGGTCATGAACATTCTAAAAAATTATCCATCATTCATCGGGATTGTGTACACCATTCAAAAATGTCCGATGTTTGAGCTCCTCTTATTTTACAAAATCATTCGAGATCTTACATAATGGGATTATTCTCAATTTCGCAATACTCAAAATTTCTACAAAATGTGTTTCATTAAAGAGTTACGGTACTTTCAAGTAACTATGATTTCGTTCAAAATTGTAATAAATATAAGGCAACGGAGGGGATAGGAATTCCTATGTATTAGACGGCAACATTTATTATCTCCTCCTCCTACCTCCGGCCGGAGACAGCTAGGCATGACAGGGGAGCTTCCCTGTCAAACCTGCTGTCATCAGCTGTCTGTCATGCTCTTTGATCTAACCAGCCCCCGTTTAGGTGACGTAAGTAAAATATTAAAGAACGTAATGTACGATTCTACACATCCTTCACTTCTAATCTTTTACAATAACCACGGAGCAAATGTGCAAATGAACAATGTTACTCATAATCTTACTAGAAAAAGAAAACGACCACATTACATTACTTCGTCATAGTCATATATATGTATCTGTAAAAGAACAGGTAATAAAATCTACATTAAGCACATAGAAGCCAAACCTGGAATTTGCAGTGTCCCGAATGCTTTCCTCAGGTAATTCATGTTGAATACCCAATGCCTTCAAATCATGCTGCAAATCATGACCCACTAGTAAACGACCCTGAAGGAGGTTCAGTACTTCTTGCTGGACTTGATGTAAAGGCCTACCTACGCCATTCAAAAACTTCCCTTATAGTTATAACCCTCCAAACTCTCAACCAACCACCCAATAAATATCTAACCCTTACCATGCTTTCTAAACACATGTTCAGTAATCCCATGGATCCATGAATTATCATCCACAATGATCAAGGTTGAGTCAGGACAAATGTACTGCATATACTCCACTTCCAAATCCTCATTCGTAAGGACAATTTCCACGGGGAACTTATGATTCCTCTCCGTCTTCGCATTCTGAACATCACACATTTCACAGTCCAAGGCTAACGCACTTTGGTAGCTAAAACTCCGTCTCTGCTCCTCATAGGACTTGGAGTCCTCATCCGATTCGGAGTCATCAGTATAGTAACTACTGGAGATAGCTTCACTTGCAAACTTCCGACTTTCCTGGTGGAAATGCGCGGATCTTTTTTTCTCTCGTTGAGACGGACAGTATAACTTGCAGAACAGGTAAATCTATAAAAATGTACAAAAAATATTAAGGAATCTCCCAGTAATAAACTGTAAACAGTAAACAGTCTAAACCATTAACCAAGTACTTAGATAATTACTCAACATACTATCTACCAAAATACAACATAATTAATTACATCCGAACCTTACACCCCACAACCACTTACTTGATACGCTTACAAAACTTGATACGAATGAAAAACAATTATTATTATAGACAATTTTAGAAAATTACCACTGGAATGGTCACTGAAATAAACGCAAACAGTAGCACCACATTATCCTCCTTAAAAATCTCCTGGACACTGCTCTCCACCAACGTTCTTGTTGTGGCTATCTGTGTATGAATCACCTCCGGAATCAATTCTGAAACTTTATTTACTGTGCTGGAAATCAGGTGATGGTCTGTCACATCCGGGTTATCATAGCAAATAAAAATACAACAACAGAGTATGGCCAAGATTAATGAAATTACTATCTCTGCTAAACTAATGCTATTTGCCGAATGCATTTTTCCGATTGCTCCTTACAAAATTCTCCCTATTAACTATTCATTGACAAGGACATTAATGCAAAAATACCTATAGTATCTAAAATCTACTTTTTAATGTCTCTTTTTGAAAGGATTTATTCCCATTTTCTGAAATCTCCGTCACCTCAAACCGATAAGTTCTCAATGTTGTAACTATATTGTAAATAAATGTGTACTATGTATCTACATGTGCGTAAACAACACTACACTAGAATTAAAATGTGCGAGTGATGAGTCTCAGCTCCGTCGGAGCTTCGCGCACTTCTTCCCATCATTTACTCCTTACTCCAGTTTACTCTCGCATTCTGATTTGGGTAAGCATTGCGAGCGAGCAGGGATAGACACGGACATGAAGCAACTTAACATAGAGTTTACTACTATATTGCTTGAGCTTTATAAGTGTTTTAATTAAGTAATTATACGAACATGAACTTGAACTGAATTTAAAGTGTAATTTTATTATTATGCTCTACGATACTTTCAACTTTAAAAGGGCCTGTAAAGTATTTGAAGAGCATTTTTATTTATATGGCAAACATAATTATGCATACATTTTGTCCCATAAGCAGCATGATCATGATATGATCCTTTTGTCTCGTTAGTTATATGAGCATGTCATTAAAAGTAAAAATTTTATAATTTGCATAAAGGGATTGGATATTTTGTCCCTTACTAAAAATAGCCCATGTTCGATAGACATTTTCTTAAGGGCTGTGTGAACGGATGAGAGCGAATGAGGGAAGGTGCCATTTATATTTTTTATAAACTGATCCCTTATCTGTGAATTTTATTTCTAGCAAAAAAGTTTCATCAAAAGATGCTGTTGTATTACTGATTGTTCACTAATCGTTAGAAGAGGAAATTGAGAGTATTGCCCTTTTTTTGTTACTTGTAAGTACAATTATTAAGGTATGTAGCAAAACATGTTTATAGAGTGTTTGAAAACAAAATTTTATTCGATCACTTTTTAAAACGGAATAATTAAAATACAAAAATAAAGCATGAAATACTATATAATATCAGCACATATTTAATATGATGTAAATATCTGTAGTTAATTACAGTGCATAAATAAGGACTAACAAAATTCGAGGTTCCAAAGATAATGAAGAATTTGGCTTTCATGTATGATAAACCTGTATTATTTTACATTAGTTTTATGTAGCACGAATACGAATGTTTAATAAAAAAAATTAAAATAGTGGGAAATTATTTTATGCGTTGAGAATTATTATTATAATACTTTATTTTTGCAATCTCGTAAACGTTTGCGGATAAATTTAAGAGTGTAAAGATTAAATATAGCTAATAGCTTAATAGTGGGCCAGCTTCTTAGAAAGCAGGTTTTGTTTAAATCAAAGTGTTTACCCTGAATTCTGGAATACATGCAGGACGGAGTGTAGTAAAATGATCTCACAGGAAAAGGTCATACAAACCTACAATCAGTCGACTATAAACCCTGAAGTAAACATTACTTGCAATGATTTAAATCGTAATTTCAAAGTTCCTTAGAAAAAATGTTCGAATAAACAGAGTGCACCATGAGTAGATAAAAAATTATGTAAGTCCCCCCAGTTCCAATGTTTCATAAAAGGTAATTATGAGTATTCTTGGTGCAATTACCAAGTACCTGAGGTAAGGAAACATATCGCGTACATTCTGAAATGATCATGCAAACTTTTTAAGAAAGATATATATCTGGCGAAACACATGATGTGTAGTATACGTATGATTATAGTTATTATACGAGATTTCTGAAAATTTCAAAAACAATGGTCACAAGCGTCATATTCTTGCCAAACTTTAAAAGATGTACTATTTTTCAGACAGATCGCTTGATATTTGTATGGCGAAAAAAGAATTACTAAAATGTTAACGATTATTTTTCTTTATGTGCTACGCTAACGTCATGTCCGTATGTGCATCCAGGTACGACTGCTCTGCTAGTATGCATACTTACTTACTATATATTCTGTGCAATGTGCAATGCATAGTTGACCGACTGGTCACTTTGATGGAATATTTATTATGCATAAACAAATCAACACGCTCGTCACTACGGTATACTCATGTCATTTCCTCAAGTCCTGAATAATACCTGAAGTTTTAATTTTAAATGCATACTGTTTTGAAATTATAAAATACTCAGTTCTTATTAGGTTTTAGCACCTATGTATGTAGGTAGGATTATATAAAAAAACGTAACAGAACACAAATCCAGTAACATTGTTCCGATGTTCCTGAAGTAATAAAATAACCAATAAATGGCAATGAATTGGAGATTAAAATACAGTTAAAAAGGCCGAAAATCCATGATAATATAGATACACAATTTTTTTAAATTCAAGACTCCAAATCACTTTCCAGAGGGAATTGAGACTTCCTTTGTCTTCGGTACCAACCGGCGGGGGCCAGATGTCGGTACTTTTTGTAAAGCGCCATTGTTGCCGTTGCGCACTCCACCTATTTTTTATTACACACAGTTTGATCATTTACGGTTACATATTTGCTTAAGAAGTGGTTAGTAAGTATAAATAGTAACATTATCCACTGAAGTTCACGTACTGCATCACGGCAATCTCTCATTTCTAAATGTAAATGTTTTGCCACCAAGTCAGGCAGGGAAGGATGTTCCCATCCAGTGGCAGGTGGTTGCTTACGCGTCATGAACATTCTGGAGAAAAGGTTTGACTGGTTAAAACTAAACCGAAGAAATAAATAATGTGTGTAATAATATATTTGGGCGAAAGCCGTATAACTTACTTTGCAACCCCAGCATCCCTAACAGATGCGGCAGAGATTTCACCTGTGAACTCAAAAGCCTTGAACTCCTGGCGCAAGTCGTAACCAACTACTAGAGACCCTCTAAGAATATTGAGGATTTCACGACGGACCAATTTGTAAGGAAGGCCTGAAATAATATGAGCAAAGTAAACAATTAAAGTAAAGTTGGCCTTTCTTTTCCCTCTGGAAAATAAAATAGCGTCAATAGATAATTATACAAATAAGAGTATGTTGAAAAAACAAATAAACAAAATGTTTACGATTATTTTTCTTGATGTTCTGAGATAATTAAATGATTGAAACAATAGGTTTCATTATATTTATTTACAAAACGGCTGAAAGAGTATACCTTCAATTCTGAAGTCCCTAGGAGTGTCCAGAAATTCCAGTTTTCTTCCCGGCTCAATGTACTCATCAACATCCACTCTCATATCTTCATCCACAATGATAACTCTAATAGGAAATGGTCTCGTGAGTCCTGTCAGTTTGTCTCTAACATCCCCTATTACACATTTTATAGCCACAGCCTTTGCCCTTGTCAAATTGACATGGTAGACACGGTAGGAGTCCGCAATAAAGTCCGACTCATAGTCCGACTCGGATGACTCAATATGAAAGATGACCTTTCCCGGCGAGCCACCGGCAACCTCCTCAGGTTCAGTCTCATAATCAGTCTCCAGTTCGTCAGGTTCAGGCAGACTTAATTGCATGCTTTCATCACAGTCAAAATACAGATCGGATACATCATGCGTGTCTACTATCTCTGGCCTTGCTTCTGGTAATAGTGGCTCTCTCTTCAACATGAGCTTCTGATAAACCTGTAGGAAGAAAGATAACAGGTGCAGCTTTTTTTGAGTATAATTATTACTACCTCTAAACACATTGAAGTATAATAGCAGAGAGACACGGTCTCAATTCTATTTACAGGAATAGATATTTTTATTTACATTCAAAAGAGACAACCGAAAATATTTACCATGTAAAGTCCAACCACAACCACAAGTAGAACGAGTGGCATCCGATCTTGATTGTCACGGACGAGTTCATTGAGACCAATGGATATGGTATTGTTGGGAATAGTGTCAAGCAATTGTGACAAAAATTCGTGTGCAAAATTGTGAATGGCTTCACGTTGATCGCGAATTATCCAGGAAGTTATAATAAAAGAGGTGAGAAGGAGCGCGAGGATATTTTCTGTTACTTTAACATAATATAATGGATTCATTCCTGCCAATAATTAAAAGGGAGATTTGAAAGGGTCCGGAACCCTGATTCCAAAGTGTACACACAATGTACCGTCATGAACTACAAAATATTAAGCTTCTTTAGTTACCAAAGTGTGCGGAACAATAGCAGCTTCCTGTTTTCTAAATAAAAGTGCGACTAATAATGCTCACCCAGAAATACACTTTTTAGCTTAGGTTAAAAATGTAAAAGAAGTAGAGTTGTGTCACGTTGAACATAGGAAATGTAGGTCTATGAGAGCATTTAAAACAGCCGCACGTCTAGATAAGTAAATTACTTGTGCAATAAACAACCCCGAACCAATAGTCTAAGGTAGATAAAATCATGAATAAATTTTGATAGAAAAAATTTACTCCGCATGGAAACATTCAGAGAAAAAGTAAGCACTTGGAGAAGCTTTGATTTGGGTTTGGGGTCTGGGTATTGGAGTACAGAGAAAACAAAGTATTTTGCTGAGAATATAATTACGTAGTACAATTGTAGGGGGAGAATTTTGTGTGCAGTGAAGTATTTATTATGCTAAAGCATGACTTTATTACACAAATAAATTTCACACAAAAAACTTACAAAATGGAAAAAAATATAATGATTATTATTAAATATAAATATTCATAAATAGTATTTTTGTGAATAAATACACATGTTAAACTACTCAAATAAAATAAAATAAGAACGTCCGGACGTGAATGAACATTGTGATTACTAAAATGCTCTAAATGTTTAAAAAATTAAACCTTATCTGTGATTCCATTTTTTATGTAAACATGTAATTTTTCAAGTTTTTACGTAAATGGAAAGTAAATTCTAACATTATGACTATATTTACATATCACATGGAATGTAGGATTAAAACGGGACCAGGGTAAAATAATAATTTCATCGAGTTGTTATTTATATTATTATATATTTTCGTAATAGTAAGTAAACATGTACCTGTATTGTATATGAAGTACTGTATACAAATGCACTTCGTCGAAAATCCGATTATTGCGAAAATATGAATATTACACCAAAACACACAAGGAAGCCTGAGATCTGAAAGCCTTGGGTGCTACGGGGGTTAAAAAACTTCATCTATGAAAATACTACTTCATAATATTAAATTTTAAAAGGGGGATGCGTTCACTAAATTAATTTCTACAAACTGATCTTGTTTCTCAAAAATTTTGGGCAAGTGTATTTCATATAAATTCAACTCCTTCGTATTTATGGTCACCAACTTTCGTCTCCGGCATGAGAATATTCCCGTTGATGTCACTAACCATTATATACGTTGCGGTTTTGCCTTCGAATTCTTCAGATTTTAAAGCAATAATAAGTTGGTCATCTGTGCTTGGAATCCATTTAAAACTAGAAAACCCGTGAGTGGGAACAACGTCACCGACGTGTCTTACCTACAAATAAGTTTATGACGACACATGAGATACATAATAATAATCCAAATTCTCAAAATGCCACATGTCACAATATTACTCAATAATATAACCTACGAAAGTAACATAAAGCACACACAAGCGTTGTACTTACAGAACAAAATATCATCAACGTTAACTTACTTCAATGTTGCTAAAATCATCATTGGCCACTAGCATAATATTCGTTCCTTTTTTCTCGTCAGTCTTTTCATGATATTGCTCAGAGCTCGCCCGACGGGGTAAAAAGACCCATTTTTGTAAGATATCACTCCAACCAGAAGATTCGTGAATTACGTATCCTTGAGATTTAAAATCCAATTAGACAACCATTCCATTTATCATAACATACTGAACGCGATTTCGCAGCATGAATTAACTGATTGAACTACATAAACATTACACCTCACCTGGGAAATGGATATTTAAAGCCTGTGCCATTTTATTGTAGTTGGAGACCCAACTCAAATGCTCCACCTCTCCTGTAGTCGATATTTTCTTAATATATTGTGGGTTCAAATTGAGTAATTCTCCTGACGACGTCGTCCACTCCTTGCCCAGTCCACCCACATACATGTACCCATCCTTGACACCAGCCCACTCGCATTTGAAACCTTTAAAGTTAAAATTAAAAGTATTCCAATCAATACAACAAAAAAACATAATTTCCTTACACTTGAGCCCACATTTACAAATTACAAGTGCTCGTACCTTTAGGTAATGTCCCATTCCCATCCGCAAGTATGACCCAAGGGACAGGCAAAACTTCATCCGACTCCGTGGTGACTAAGTTATACACAATTCCCGTTCGATCATCGAAGCTATATAATTTCCCATTGAATACTATGAGTTCCGACAGTTCCATCCCTCGACCTCCCTGATTTAACTCTGACTTCACTACCAACGGCTCCCCACTGTCCCACTCCAAAGCAACCTGAAATCCATAGAATGACAATCAATTAACTATATTCCATACATATTTCCCTTCAATGAATGTCTCCCCTCCACCTCTCCATTGAATTAAGGATACCTTAGAATGCTTCGGTGAATCCTTATTAAATTGCAAATACAAATGTCCTCTCCTTAGATACGATATCCATTTCCCCGAAGAAGATTTAGACTCCTGATCAAGATCAGAAATAATCCCCACTCTAAATTTTAATCCCTTCTCGGTGGTCACAGGGTCCGTCAATGGATATTTCCCATGTCTCTGCCAGCGTCGTGATCCCCAAAGAAGCGATCCACGTTTACCACCAACATTCACAGAGTTAATTGGGGATGCTTCTGCAAAAAAATATTATTCAGTTAATCCCGTATTCAAAACACAAGAATTAAGTTTTAATTTTTCTTAGCCCTCCAATTATTCTTGGAATTCAAAATTAACATTTGCAAGAGCATCACCCTTCAATATTCAAAGAACCTGTTTTTCGAGAAAAAAAACTAACACTATTTCAGTTGCAACACACACAAGGTATTGACAATTGACAATTATTCAAGAAATACAATACAATTCTAATCCCAAAACAAATTACAACTATTATAATTGCTATTAAATCAAAACACTTACCATGAGTTGGAACCGATAAATACAGCAAACAAATAATAGTAAAAGCGATCAGAAAAAAAACGAATTTAGTTTGGAAACGGAAAGTAGAATTGCCCACACGATAGGTCGTTGGCGTCCGGACCGCCTGACGCCACTCTGACAAATTCATGATTTAAGAAATTTAACTCCAACGTCAATGTTCCATATTTAGATTTAGTAAATATTTTTTTTTGGTTTTTTAAGGAAATAAATAAAATTTAGGTCAATGTTACACCCCCCACTCTATTCACTTTCACAGCATTTTTCCCTTCCCTTGTAAATACGCTATGTACTTATGCACTATGCGATCTGCAAGCGAGATTATGTCTTGTTGGAATGTTTTTGGTTTCGCCGCCTTTTCAGTCTCCGCCAGTCAATAGCCTTTTGTACGAGCCAGGACAGGTTTTAGACTCCAAAAAAGTTAACTCTTGTCGTGCATAAATGCCATTTATTGTGTACCATGTAAGTACTTACAAAAAATTCGCAATTATTTAAAAAAAGTTAAATTTATTGATGCTAAAAACATAAGTCTTGTTTTGACAGATACAGGAACATTCAGGCCACTTGGGTAAACACGGAATTATTTTAAGACTAGACGTAGAGACAGAGATGTTTGCAGTTGTTACAAGTGTACTTACATACAATTCAGCAGAAGTAAGTACGTAATTACTGTTAGGTAACCTTACAAACGTTAATTAAAAACAGAAACATAACCTGCATATAATACACTGCACGTGTCGCAAGAGATAATGTAATAAAAAATATAAAATAAAATAAAAGCGTGTCAGAAGTGACAAGACAATGTTCACTAAACAACTTATTGCCAGTTTATGTAGTTCCAGTAAAAAAAGTAAATAATGGAGTAATATTTTTCCTTCTCCAATTCCATTGTCTTTTGCTTGGCTTAAAGTTAAAAATCCGAAGAAGGATCTGAGATCCTTGGTGTTTAAATCGTTCGTTCCGAGTCCCGAGACAGCTTCGGTGAGATAAAATGTTTTTAAAATGGTTGGACGGTTCTTGCGTTCAATTTGACACGACTGCTCAGTCATATTATCTGGTGACTTGCAAGGGAAATTCTGAAATAGTTAAAATTAAAACCGTCAATTGTACAGGGTGCCTCAAAATATGTATGATTTGCCCTACCTGGCCCATACAAGGGGCATCGGTAAAGAATATTGAAGTTCCCCAGTTTGTAGCAAAATTTCTTAAAAATTTTCAAAATTTGTTCCAATCCCATAACACGACACCTCTGGATACAGCACTTAGGGAAATGAAGCAGAGTAAGTATTTTTGGAAAAACAACTCGGCTTTAGAATTTGTACTCAAATTTCAAAATTTTGCCCAAAAATATTTGTTGCTTTTTGTTGCAAACTAAACATTAAATTAATTTCAAAGGAGTACAACAAGAGGACACTAGGAATGCAAAGTTCGGTTGAATTTTACTTTTGCGTCAGATTTCATCTGCCACCTGTCCTTCATTCAAATACCTACCACCCAAATATCTACCAACCAACTGTCTACCATCCAACTATCTAACACCCAACCTGGAACTAACCTAACTAATGTGAACTAAAAATTAAATAGTGTGAAGTAAACAGTATACATATGGACATTAACAAATTCCGTGAGTACACCACACTTATTCAGCCAAAACATTTACCTGTTAATGCATTTTCCAATGACTAAATCCCTTCGAAGTCTACTTATTTTTGGTTAGGTTGTTTTTAATTGTATTCACTGGTCAAACCACGTTGGTTTTGTTAATTCCTATTTGGTGGTAGAAATTTGGGTGGTAGAAATTTGGGTGGTAGATATTTGGGAGTTCGAAATTTGGGTGGTAGATATTTGGGAGTTCTAAATTTGGGAGGTAGATATTTGGGTGGTAGATATTTGGGTGGTAGATATTTGGGAGGTAGATATTTGGGTGGTAGATATTTGGGAGGTAGATATTTGGGTGGTAGATATTTGGGAGGTAGATATTTGGGTGGTAGATATTTGGGAGGTAGATATTTGGGTGGTAGATATTTGGGTGGTAGATATTTGGGAGGTAGATATTTGGGTGGTAGATATTTGGGAGTTCGAAATTTGGTAGGTAGATATTTGGGTGATAGATATTTGGGTGGTAGATATTTGGGTGTAAGATATTTGGGTGGTAGACAGGTGGTAGATGGGAAATGGGCGGTATAACATAAGGTACCACTGTAACATATGTTTATTTACGGGGTGGTACATGGTTGGTAGATGAAACCTGGCGCAAAGTATAGTTCAGTCCAAAGTTTTAAACTGCTATAAGAATAGGAGGGGAGAAGTCTATAATTTCTGATCGGATCGGTGATACCACGTCATCGACTTTTAATGAGGTCAAAAGATGACCAAATAGCTTGATTTGAAACAAACTCTACTGCATTGGCTCAATTTATGAAACCGATTTACCAGTTGATGTTTAAATCTTGCTCACAACTTTGCGGCCTGTGTCCAAACTATTTAACGTAGTAATCTGTTGTTATCCTCGTTTGAAAGATCTTTAAATTGGCTACAAAAAAAGAGTCAAATTTCAGTTTACGCAAAATTTTGACAGAGTAACAATTTGAAAACGCTGTTTATCGTTTCAGTTTTTCCAAAAATAAATATTTCTGACTTTACTCAACTTCCCCTAGTGCTGTATCCAGCGGACAAATTTTGAAAGATCTAGAAGAAAATTTGCTACAAACTGGGGGACTCCAATATTTTTTTCCGCCCCTATGGGCTAGGTGCGAAAAGATTTTTCGAGGCGAGTTGTACTTATTGTAAAGACTAAACAACAAATTATAAAATTATTACAAGAAACAATATTAGACAGGTATACACAGCTGATTAATTTAGCACTTACAAATTATGATGCCATATCAATATCACAAGAATCATTCCACATCCTGCAGAACTCCTTCCGGTAGCACTGAACTAACCGGGTATCAGTCGTAACAAGTAAATTCTCTTGATTCCCAGTAACCCCTTGATTTGTCCAGTTGAGCGATCCAGTCATCAAGGCCTCATCATCAATGATTAAGAACTTGTTGTGCATTAAATAACCCGTAGACTTCGTCCGGACCTGAATCCCCAGTAGCCTCCAACGACCAATTGTACTGTGAGCCTTGAGTGTGTCAGAATCCGTAACAACTTGGATTATAAGCCCGGCCCTGAATTTCTGTATTATGACGTCTTCAAAGGGACGGAAGGAACAGAGGTACATGCACAACTGAATACATATTTTGGAGGACTCCAGAAGCTTAAAGATTTGAGAAGTAATGGAATCCGGATCTTCAGGGATGTAGTCGGGAAAGAAGAAAGCCCTGTTCCATAATTCCGGTGGTTTCCTCCGATTCATTAATTCCAAATTCTTCAACTCCAATGTATTTTGAGGGGATCTCGAACACTTCCTCACATAATTGACCAAGTCCGACAAGATCCGCCAAGTTCCGTAGGCCGTAAGGAACAACATCAGTGATGATTTCACATCCAGAGACATTATGTAATATATGTTAGTAATTATATACCTGCTCAGGACAACTAATTAGATAAGTATTTAACTTCTATTCCTCTTCCTCTTAACAGATTGGCACAAGACTCTTGTTTCCAACAAAATAAATTCCAAATATATATTCTTACTCATAAGTGTAATACGCAAGTATTTACGTATCCTTTACACAATTAATTACAAACTGTAGTGAATGACAATTTTTAAAAGAAATTGCGGATAGTAGTCACGCCACAAAAAACAGAAATTCAGCACAAATATTATTTTGTAAATATCTATACCTACAACAAACAGTTCCTTCCAAAAGAGTAATAATTACGTGTGAACGATTTATTTAAAAGTTACTAATTTATTTGGTGTCACAACAAGCATGACAACTGACAACTGATAACTGGAACGTCAACAGCATCATAACTCTGAACTCTGGAGTAAGTAATTTAATAATATTACAGAAGGCTATAACTAAAAAGCGAACAAACATATAACTAGAACCGGGTAAGCTTTTGGCGGGAATTTTAAAAAACCATGTGTTTGTGCTTAAGTTTTGGTTTTTGGTTTGGGTCGCACTTTCTCTTTTGGGTCTCGACATTTATGTATTACATTAATGAGTCTGTTTTTCTGAAGATTTAAATGAAAAGTAATTGCGATAATTATTAATTTAACTAAAAGCGATAATTTTTGTAGAGTAATTACTGATTGAGTGAATATTGCAATTTGCAATACATTTCGTTGGCTGAATGTTTTGCAAACATTTTTGAAAAAAGACCGTATCAATCTGGCTAAACGACGATAATTACTTGAGTGTTTTATGTTTTAAGTACAGGGTTGGAAATATTACAGTATTAAACTTTGAATCTATTTTGCTGGAGAATGATGGATTTGTTTGAGACGAAACCTTTAGTTAAAATATGTGCCCCTATGGTTCGGTATTCCAGGTAAGGTACTTGCTTATCTGTAGTGAATTTAAGAATGTTTATGAAAAGGTCCAAAAGAATGAGATCTGGGTAACTTTACTGTGATTTGGTTAATAAATTGTTTTTTTTACAGACTGCCGTTCAGACAACTGGTCCGTGAGTATGGCTGCGATCTTGCGTTCTCGCCGATGATTATGGCAGACTCATTTGTCAAGTCCCAAAAATATAGAGATATAGAGTTCACAACTCATCCCAGTAAGATCGGAATTGGGTTTGTTGGTTTGAGAATTAATAAGTTGGAGAATTGTGTAATGTGTTGGGATGAAAAGATGTGTAGGTGGTAGGTGTTGAAGATGTTTTAAAAAATATTTTTGTGGTGCGATGTACGAATCATTTGTTACAGATGACAACCCTCTGATTGTGCAGTTTGCTGCGAAGACACCGGAAGAATTTGCGGAGGCTGCGGAGTATATATATAAGTATGTTTTAGTGTTCGCTGTAGTATTTGTAATCATTTATGCTGAATTTTTGTTGGTGATTGATGTAAACATTTATGAATTTTAATGATCTTAGTGATAGCTCCGGTATTGACTTAAACTGCGGCTGCCCTCAGCGATGGGCAATCCAGGACGGTATAGGCGCGTGTATGTTAAATAAGCCTGAAGTAGTGGCTGATATATTACGTCAGACCCGTAATCGCATTCCAGATGTGGAGTACAGTGTCTCAGTGAAAATACGAATATTCCGTGATCTAGAGTTAGTATTGCAGAGATTCTTTGCGTTTGTAAAAATTTCCATTGGAAAGACATGCGGGAAATAATCAAGTAATTACTTTTGATAGGCGAACAGTGGATCTGGTCCGTCAGTTAGAATCCGCTGGAATCTCTTTCCTCTCTGTGCACGGCCGTACTATCAAAGAGCGATCTGAGCCGGTGAACTGGGATACCATCCGTACTATTGTTGATTCAGTTTCCATACCTGTGATAGCTAATGGGGATATTAATTCTTTGGAGAAAGCCTATGCAGTGCAGGAAGCTACAAGAGTGAAAGGTAGTATAATAGTGAATTTTGTTAAAAGATTTTTGTTCTTTTCTACTAATGCTTGAATTCATGTTGTCGTGTGATTACATTCTTATATCTGTCTAATCACCTCTTGGTTTCTGTCGCATGTATTTATTGCAGGAGTAATGGTTGCTCGAGCTCTTCTGGAAAATCCTGGGTTGTTCGCTGGCCACTCCAAAACACCTGCATCATGTCTTAAGCGTTGGCTGGAGATCAATGTGGAACTAGGCACACATTTCACTATTTTCCATCGGCATCTCATACATATGACTGAGTCCATCCTTACGAAATCCGAGCGGAAAATTTTCAATGGGTTAAATAACAGAGAAGCCGTGATAGATTGGCTATGTGATCGTTTTGAATTCCAGCTTTCCCAGTGTACTAGATTAGAAAATAACACTGTATTAGATGATAGCACTGGTGTACCGCTTATGTAATTTTTATAGTACTCTAGGAAACTTGTTTCACGTGCACTGATTGCATAAAAATTTTGCAAATTTATCTGTTGTTAAAACTGTACTGAAAATCATTGATATTGTACATTTTTGTAATCAATTAATGTTTGACGAAACTTTCAAATCCGCTCTTTGTCAACTTTTCCAATCTTAACGTTATTCGTGCGTGCTTTGCTTTGGTTGAAGGCATAAATTTTATGCTAATCTTCAGAAAGGATTCTGTTGATGATTAGAGGATGGTCTGCGTGTAAATTCATCACCTCCATCTCGTCTCCTCAAAGTACGTGCATAAGACCTTGAACAAAGAAACGAACCAGTAACTGATTCTAGTTCAACCGTGCTTTTGTAAATGAGCACTAGTCACGCGAATTGAACATTTACATTAAACTTGAGATTAAGTGAGCACATAATCCTTCGTATAAACATGGAAATTTTCCCGTGTTTTAAAAAACTTGTTGACAAAACGCACGTACATCAGGGACCATACCAATGGGAAACCCTCTGATTAATGAATTTGTTTGTCATGAGACATTTCTGTTGTGATTTGGAATAGTATGTCCTCATCATTAAGTTTGGTATATACGCAGTTTCAGTTCCTACTGAAATCATTTAAATTGAATTAAATGTCGGTAGTCCATCAGTGTTCAACAGCTGTTCATTGCGTTCGTGACACTTTTTCCCCATAGTTGTTTTTCTTATCATTGTTGTCAGGTGTTTTCAATTAGTCTCAGTCTTTGTACTAACTATCGTTGTAGTATTCAAATTTTGCTATCTGAATTGCATCTTATCTGAGTCATTGCTGATTAATTGATTGAAGAAAGTGATAATTTTTACAAAACCTCAACTGAAGAAGCCCCAATCAATGCATCACAAGATACTGGTCCTTCTGAACAAATTCAAGTTGATGACAATCTCGCTTGCCATGAGACGTGTCAAGTTGAAGATTCTTTTTTCCGTAAGTCATTATTATTATTTTGCATCCCATTCTTCCTTTCGTTTTAAAACTTTCCATTCACCAGTCTTTTATGAGGTAGTTGTTTCAGCTAGAATATTCCTTCATGAATTTTTTCGTGCAAAATTTTTATAATCGGGTAGCAACACATAAGAATGGTCGTTGAGTAGACATTACGGCCATTCATTTATACAGGTATGCACTGAAGTATAACTTATTTGCAGAGGTGCTGTTGTAAAGGGCAAAGTTTTAAATAAAATCACCAATTCAAATCCTTTCAATGAAATATTTATGAGGTTTATGCAGTGCCTGCAGAATTTAAGTATCCATACAGGAATATCATTAAGAGGACCTTTCAATAAGTGCAATTGTCCTTACAAGGAGTAACATTAATTATTAAGGTATTTAGCCATACACGTAACCGTCATTGCGAGAGTAGTATACTTGCACATGTAATTGCATATAAAATAGTATGCACAGTCATAACATCCACAGTTATTGCCATGCATCTTGTAAATGTTTTCACGAGTACATTACCTTACCGTAGTTGAGGTTAGGTGTACTTGAGGTCAATCAAGCACGTTAGCGACATGTGCAATTTTTATAAAATCACATGAACTGTATTCGTATTCTACAAGTTGTACATACTTAACAAATTGTAACCGTAACCATGTACCATTTCGGTCTTGCCTTCATGCATATCAGTTATTGTTACTATTTTGCTATCTTATTTTCTGGGCTAAACAGTTCTCTGTTTCTGTTACTGAAGCAATTAAACTTTTTTTAAGGTTTGTAAAAGTCCTTTAACTTTTCGTAATATTGCTATGTTTACAACCCTGCTTTTGCTTGCTATGCTATCTTGCAAGGTGAAGTGTACTATGTGTATAGTTCTCCTTCTCACAATTTTTTTAACATCTGAGTCATAACAAACTACGATAAAAACTTCCGTGGAGCTATACAGCGAAATAGTTTTCCCCATGTTTTCCAACGAAAACTAATTCAGGAAATTGATTTCCTCTATCAGGTTAAAAGTCCTGCTGTAAAGATTGTATTCTTTTCGATTTTATTTTATTCGTTTCTATGTATTTCGGAGCAGTCGAAATAATAATAATAAATTATTGTTGTTTTCAACTGGTGACTGGATGACAAATTCTAGAGGTTGTAGCTAGCACGTTCATTTTGTCTTTGGATAAGCGCAATTATTCATGCATGTATTTTACTATTTGATTATTGGATAGCTTGATGCATAAAATAGTACATTACCATTATGCGGTAGAATTTAATGAGATTTGAAAGTGCAACAGAAAAAAACAGTCGCATAACAAATCATCGTTCACGAGCTGAGAATAACAAAAATGAAGTGTGCACAAAGTATATCGTTAAATGTGTTCAGGTAACATCAACATATAAAAAATCTGTGTCAAATTGCACATAGAAACGTTTATGGTGTTGCAACACATGAATATACTTAAAGCTGCAGGGGCGGCTGAACGCAGTTTTATCAGGATAGTACGCACATTGAGGAGAAGAATCTGCGAGAAGAAAGAGGAAAGAAATCCGGGGCGGGTGAATTGCGGAATGGCTGAATAAAATTCGGGTTTTGCGGATAATTATATACAACTGGGAATTGGGATGACTAGTTACAAACGCTGACTCATGTGCTATGGCCAGGGTCTACCAGACCCCGCGGGTGAATAACCTACACATTCCAACAAAAAACTTCAGGCTTACATCAGGGCTATTGGTTTTGCCAAATTTGGTTTATTTCTCTCTTACGCTATCCTCCTTCATTCATTGTCAAGTCATACGGTCATTGGTCTAGTCAAACAAATTTTTTCGAACCGTTGGGTACACCTAATAGATAAAGTGGTCGGAGCATTTCTGCAATCAAGTTTTGATAGACTTGTAATATTTCAAATTTTAACTTCAACGGTTTTACGTTTCACGATTCTCCATTTTATAAGGTCTAGAATTTTTCTCGCACGTTGCAAAAACGGAGGTCCGAAAGTAAATACATCTCTTTTTCACAATAATCTAGATGTGTTTGAATCTGCCGTAGGTTTCTTGCTGCAGGGTCGAAGTCACAAATTATTTTAGGAATATTTTCACATAGAGAAGTAAGGTGATTTGGCTAACTTGGTTGTATTCACAGGCTCAATATTTGAATTATGTCTTTAATTTCCAAGATGTAGTACCTTAAAAGTAGGTATCACTTAATAATTTTTTCCTGTGAGATAATAACATTTATTCAGATATCTAAGCATCCATTATTTAATGAACCCGCAAATGATAGCTATTATTATGAAATTCAGTTTTTTCCTCTCAGAGTTTTCTCTTTGTGTCGGCATCAGAAAATGAAGGCTTCTTTAAGGATAACTCGTACAAGGAGGGATAGTAAAAGTATTCAATCCACCCATGTTTCCAGTTTAAAAAAAAATTTCAACTCGGTAACCCAAAACCTTCCGATACAGTCATCAGATAGCACGAGGAAAGTCAGGACTTTTGAGGGGATAAGGTTTCTGAAGAATTTAAAGAGCATTTCAGGGAACTATCAAAAATTTCCGTACGTTGAGAACTGTGGTCATGACGGGAAACAAGCGGAGCAAGGATGGGAAAATTCAGCTTCTGCACCAAAAGGGAGATATGTAGCTCTGGTGATAGAAGAATTTCTGTTGTTGCCATCGTGGACGATGTGACCTTAATTAAAATACATACATTATTTTTATGAAACGATTATTTGCTTGTATCTTTAATGATATCACATTGATATGATCAAATTATTTCATTAGTACAACAAGTCAAAAACTGTAGTCTCAGGAACTATTTAATATTAGTAATATTTAATAAGATCTCAATTTTTGACTTGGGCTAATGAAATAAAATTAGAATGAATCCTCATGAAATTCGTTACAAGCAAAGTACCAGGAAATAGTTTTACGCCAGACCTTCCTTAATCCAATGACATTAGCTTCAGAAATTTTTCACTTATCTCATCTTTCAACTTTTAGTCCAGAAACTGAAGTTCTCCGACATTGATAGCCACTGTATCGGCAGTTTCTGTGCTGTCAGAATGGAAAAATTGCTGGAACAAGATTTCCTAATAGTGAGGTTTATTGAATATTTTTTATCGTCCCTCCTTATACTACAGATAGGCAATTCGGGAAGGGGCAGTGAAAGGGTACATAAGTGTCTTTCATCAGGGTCATCTAGTGCCAGGTTTAGCTTTTGGGGACTGCAAACCATAAATACAGAGTTACATAAAAAATAAGCTACATAAAAATCATTTTAAAAAAGTTTGCAAACATGAAACCAAATGACCCTACAATACCGCAACGTATTGTGAGAGTTGATATCATTGTTACTCATAATTCTTAGTAGGAAATTGAGTAGAATTGCAATTCAAGTTTTGATTAGTTCTGTGTATACGGATAGGAATATACTGTGTGTCTGCACCGTGAGAAATATTCATGTACACGGAGGTAATGCTCTACTAACAATAAATTAGTAACATCAGGTAAATACCTGAAATATCTCTATTATGCACCTCTAAAAGTAATGTATACGTCCAGTTTCCCCCTTTGGTGAGTCGTTTTCTTGTAATGAGGCACCTCTTGCTGAAATGCATGTATGTATACATAATTTTTTTTCGATTATAAAAGGTATCCGCTGTTTGCACTGCCCTTAAGCATTTCTCAAATGAAGCTATGGATATTGATGTCCTAACACATTCACGAAACTGATTTTTCATGCAAATTCAAAGCTGCTTTACAGTCAGTTCATCAATTCAAGGTTTCTCAGATTCGATCAGGGCATTTCCCAGCGCGGGCTTGAATTTCATGATGACATGATACAGACTTATAAACACGTATAGTACATATATGTACGTACATGGATGTGTATGGGAGTACACCTGTTGGCTGGCGTTCAAAATGATTTTAAATGATGTAATCAGACGTAATTTGTTTTGACACTTCGTCAAAAACACAACACAATATGAAGGCGTATATTGATTTTCCTGAGTTCCAATGTCCCACTCCGTCTCCGTCCCCACTTCATTGACATTAATTTTGTCTCCTTTTTGATCCTGCACGCTAGCTCTGATGTCACAGCAACTTATTGTTAGGGTGACCATACATCCCCTATTTTGAACACATCATCGTTTTTGCAACGACGGCTATTTTGTTTTTCCAGATTTATTTCACTTTATTGGGCATCAAATAAATGATTCACAAAAAATATTCCAATTTTGGTTAAAAGCTTATCATTATTTATTGACAACGTCTAGAAAATTTACAGAGAGCTTGATCGTTTTAACGGTTGCTATTTTGTGGGCAGATTTTTGTAAATCCTCTCTCTTGTCAAAGCATATTAGAACGAGTCAATATAAATCCGGAAAATTAGCTTTGCTGTGAACTTCCTTGCCCTTAAATTTCTCAATAATTGATTTATAGAGAGATAATTTTGGGGTTGCAGTAAAACGCACTAGCTAATTAGTGTTATTTTTTGCAACAGGTAGGATTTCCAATAATGAAGTCAAACTTCAGTGGTTTGAGTCATGAAAAATATCGTAATGGATGATTGCTCTCGTATTATTGTCTTCGAGACAATCATTTTTGTTGAAATTGTTTACTGCAGTTGTTTTTTTCTACATTTAGCGTGCAGTGCAATCTGAAGATATTTTACTTTGCTCGTCAAAAGGTACTTTACTATCAGATGAAAAATATGGTCATCCTACGGTATTTGTCCGCAGATGTTGTGTTACTTCGGGATGTTATGCTCAAAAACCCTTTTTAATGTGTAATTATTGTCGTATATGTAATATATATTTAAATAGATATAACTTCCATTCAAAAAATACGATCCGTAATATTACTGCTAATTAAATTATCTCCCAAGCTACCGACAGCTCAGCTCGATAGTTGATAGTAGAATCTTAAATTATTTAAATAATGTTTTCTGATTTTTATGCTTACAATAATAACCTATATTAAGTTTCCTCCGTAAAATTGAATAAACCCTGTACATGCATCTATCCATGTATACAATAAAAAACTGAAAGTTTTAAGCCACGAAATCCCTTGTGTTTACCAAACCAAACAAAACTAGAATTTCTGGTGAATGTAAGTACTTTCTACGAACTGTTGTTACTGAGAAAGAATATTATGATAATGTAACTGGAGGGCTCATTTATATTCCTGTTTATAGTGCTTTTGTCCCAGTAACGTAATCTACCTGCCAGAATTTATTCGGCAGCAGTGAGACTTTTTTTCTGATTAAAACAATGAGGATCTAGATTCTAGATATTTCCCGAGCAAGTTCAATATGCTATGACATTTGATGCAGTGTTATAATTTCTGTTGGCTAAAACCAAACAGAAAGCAAATCCCACCACTAATACATATTTATATCTGATCCTGTAGTAATAAAACCATTCATATTGACTCTATAATGAGTTTACATATGACAGGGAACAAGGAATATTCTAATGGACTTTTAGGATGATGTCAAAAGAATTATTTTTTTATTTGAGTAATATTTTTTCAACCGAGTGTGGCTACGTTGCGTTTAGCACGTCTACAGAACCTCACTAATGACAATATACAGTATGTATAAGGGTTTATTTACGAGGTGTTGCATCATTTCATATACAAAACCAGCATTAAAATTGATGAATCGTAGTTACGAACGTCGCAGAGTAATTATCAGCGAATGCATTTAAATAAGTTGAGGGGCAGTGTGAATTTCTAACAATTAAATACAACGTTCATTCTTCATATGACAATTATTTAACCTTCGGAGACGATTGGACTCACATCTCACTGTCAAACCATCTGTCTCCGGGTAATCTTGCCCTTTCTGCACATCTTTGAACATCACGCTACTTCAATTAGTTCCCAATTTGTGCATAAGTTTTCACTCCACCTACGCGCTATATGCATAGAGATAGGAATACAGCCACGGCTTCATTTCACAATTTCTTCCCTCTTCGTTCGTTTTTCAGAAATCGGTTCAAATTTAAGCCCTAAACAAAGCTCAGGTTCCATTTTTATTTCCAATATGGAAACAAATCCCAACCAGCAACTTGTTGATCCGGTTGAGGCTGAGCTTCTGCCATTGAAATTTCGAAAGGTAGTGTTTTGAAAAAAAAAAGAGTTCAAAATTTTAGAGTGTAGTGCAAATAATTTTTACCACTAATAATATTTGGAAGCTAAAGGTGTTAGTAACTTGGAAGCTGTTTTTATATTTCAAGTTTTGAAATATCTATATATTGTAAAAAATCTATTTCAATTTTTTACTATTTTTTTCAACAGTTCTCTGGCGACTCAGTCATCACCACTGACTCTGAATCATGGGAAAGTGACGCGGAAAGTCTTGAGGAAATTGAAAACGAAAACGAAATTCAGCAGGAGGGTAATCAGTGCCTTCCCCGACTGTCCTTGGACTCTGGGTTGGCAGGTCAAGTTATCAAGATAAGTACAAGTGTTCCAGAGCTGCCTGAAAAGAAGCTGCAGTCGATTCTCCGAGCAGAACCTCAAGTTTTTAAAAGTGAGTTTTTTAATGAATTATTTGTTTCTTAAAATTTGTATTCCAGGTTTAAATTTTTAAAAGTCAAACAAACCCATTCATTTTTCATGATGACTCACTCGAGTTTGATTGCTGTGTTGTAATTGGCAGACACTAATAGTAAAGCGCCATCTATGAGGAACAAGTAGAATAATGTATGGATTAATTTTTTGTTTATGTTTAGCTGATTTTAATAAGCAATTATTTTTGTTGAACATGTAGTTAATGATGGTAAAGGACGTCGTACCAGAGTGAAAGGGGAGAACTTGGCTGCCCCGAAAAAAGTAGTTGGTTTCATTTTGCCGGAAGGCGTGAAAATCCCAGAGCGAGCACCTTCAATTCGGAAACTCCCGGTTCATCACCGCGCTCGAAGGACACTGCGAGTATTGAAGCAAAAATTGAGGGGACAGCAAAACTCAAATGCACATATACCGTGGAGACCCTCCGCACACACTTTGGGAAAAGTGAGTGTGGTTCGTGCACGGCAGATCCAAGTGGATGAGAAAAAGGAAGCGAGAGAACCAGTGATAATTAAAATCACCAAATATGGCGACTTGAAGTTAAAGAAATTAAAAGTTTCAGAAATTGAAACTGAAGAAGGATTGATCATTGAAGCAGAGGAAGATTTGGATAGTGGGGAAAACTCGGAACAAGAAGATCAGGAGGATTCGGGTCTCAATGAAACCGACTCTGATGAAGAGACACAAGCTGAATCTGACAAGGAAGGTGAAAATTTGGAGAATAATAAACCGCAAAAGGAGGAGGAGGATGACGCCGACTTGAAGATATCTCGAAGAAAGGCCTTCCGATATCACCTAAAAGGAATTCAGCTGATTCCTGATAAAGAAGTCAAAACAAAAGGCTCCGCTAAGAAAGCACCGAAGTTCCCGATCGGTGGACATGGTCCTGGTCACGCACACAAACATTACCCTCATGCTCAGATCCGACATATTAACACGAACCCAGTGCCCCCTGTTGAGCTTGTGGAGAAGAAGACCAAAGTTCCAAGTGAGACAACGCGTTCTCGATTTAGAATTAGAAACAAGAAGAATTCAATTGAAATCACAAATCCAGATGACATTAACCCCGTTGGGAATAACAACAATAAGGAAGAGAAACCCAGTAAGAAACAACCTACCCTACATCAAAAGCCACAAACTCAGTTTGAGTACTTACTCAATATTGCTCGCTTAATTGAGACAAGTCCGAAGGCCAAGCCAGGGAAAATTGTCAGTACACGATATCGTCGAGTACCATCATATGAGCTATTTCCATATCTGGCCTGAAATGAATACTTGATGGCTGATTTTGCCCTAGTGTGTGTAATTATATAATTTGTACTACAGTTGTTATATTTACCATTGTATAATACAATGAAGTTGTTTTTCTAGGATATTTACTAGAGCTTACAGAGTATTCTCACTTTAAAGGGATTTGCCAAATAAATATTACTGTACGTGTAATTATATAATTTAGTAACTCTAATTGTTATACAAGAAAATACTAGTTATAGTTGTTACAATGATATTTTCTGAAAAGGATTGTATTTAATTTATTTTTACTTATTGTGAATATTAAAAATCTTACAAAACTTGAATTCGAGTGCAAGTTCGAAGTGCTTGCAGCCACTATGCTACTACTAATTATTACCTCACTTACATGAAGAATTACTATAACACATTGGCTCAAGTTATTTACATAATTTGGGATATCTACCGATACAAAGAGCTGCGGTGTGTACATTATTCATACTATTACTTAAAGAGTTTTGCCAACCATTGAAAATGACAATAATTATTACATCTTTGAAAGCTCAATTACAGCAATAGCCCTAATCGCTTAACTATTGTTAATTTAATACATTCATACATACAAGTATTCATAAGTTTTCAAGGTCTTCAATTAGCAATACATAAAACATCGAAATCGTTTTAAGAAAGAATGTATGGAAGTAACCTACGTAAAATGAATATTGCACATGGACGTCACAACTAACAATAAGAGGATTAACACTATTGCCACTTCATCAACAGTAAATGTCTTTTCTCATACATAGGCTTTATACAACAGCTCTCAATATCAGCCTAATTCCTGAACAAAGACACTTTTAAGAGCCTACACAGAAGAAAAAGTGCATAAAAATTACCAGTAAAAATAAAGCGCTCCATTTCAATTAGCGCAATGAAAATATTCCTTTATATAATTACTATGTATAGAAATTCCTCCACTGCAGACCGTTTTGAACTCTTCTTCGAAATCACAAGGGCTTTGGCGATCCCATATCTTGGTCACGGATTAATCTGCAAATGGAAGAATATGCTTCATAATGAACAACTCTTCTACCACACCTGATCTCATAAAATCTCAAACAATATTTAATAATCTTAATAATTATTGCATATTAATAACTAAATCACCTCACTGATGAAAGAATGCTCAATAGCCCACCGTCGCCTGGGCAGCTCGAACTCTTGAAAGGTGACCCAAAAAGGCGAAGATCCCTCCAAGAAGTAACATCGTCACGATCACGAGTGCCATGAAGTCTCCAAAATCGAATCCCCTACTTCTTACTATAGGTTTCTGTTGAGCTTCTACAGATTCTGGGGCTGACACTAATGTCAATGCTAATATGGCCAGGATTGACCACAAGGTTACAAGACGTCCGTCCATCTTCCACAGGTAGTGTCGTTTTTCTTACTAGGGATCGACTACGGTTAAAATAAAAATTATTATTAATATTATTATTCCAAAAATACAGAAGATCGGCTTCAATCTCTTGACCTCACAATCAGAGTTCTCATAATAAATCTTTTACAATGAATTATTTGAGGAAATTGGGAGATTCTGTAATCTTCCGTTCGTATATAGTGTCTACTAAGAGGAGCAGTTGTAAGGAATTATCATTGCATAACTATAGATTTAAATTATGGCTAAATCCTTAATAGTTTGTTACAGTGAAGTTCTTGTTGTATAATTCTTCTGTACTTACTTACTTGATTATATGCCACTACTGACACTGACAATGATCTGATCCAGCTGAAGTCCAACAGGTTGTGTGGATGGGATTGGTTCAGTGATGGAATATCTGTGCACGTGCATACGAACGGCAAGTTCAGTTTCTGTATTATGTACTAGTTATTGGATAAAAAGAAGCCCGTCTCGGCTTCGAGGAAGGTTTGGCCACAACGAACGTGTGCACGTAACTATGTACAAGGTCTTTCAAATCCTTTTTCTCCCCAACTAGCCCAAGGAGTACCTCATCAAATATTAGATTCACCCACACTTGTCCAGAGTGCCCTAAAAGCGGCACTTTGTTTTTGGTCTACAATTATTAAGTTCCCAAATAAATGCTTCTCGTCTCATTTTCCGAAACACCATCTTAAAAATGTCTTGCTGCAAAATATTTTTGCTCCAGCTGCAATGCGTTCCTTACGATTCCAGACAGTAATTTGCTTAAGCATAGGGTTAAACGGGCGACATCTAGGATCTATAACGAGGTGTCGGATTGCTGTTTGTAACAGTGCGTTCATTACCAACACATGACGTGATTTTACGGGGACAAAATTAAAATTTCCCAGTAGGTTCTAATCCAGGCAGAAGCCAAGATGGCCCCTTGTGCAGACATGTTGAGTGTAGTTACTAGGAGAGAAACCCTACCTCATATTCTTGGTGACCGTGAAAAAAGAGATTTTTTTTTGCGAAATAATAGGCATAATCAGGTCCGAACATCAATTGCAAATGAATTTCGAAAGAAAGAAAATTATGTGGTTGCAGAAGAGATTGATTGTTTGGAAACAAATGGATCAACTAGAAGAGCTGACATCTTATGCATTAATAAGAGGAATAAGACGTTTAATTATAGACCCAACAATAAGATGGGCACAGGGCCATCACCAACCTAACGATGTTGCTCAAGAGAAAAGATCTATTTATGAACCCTGTATTCCATATTTTCAATACAAGTATGGTTTGAAATCGATTGAAGTCATTGGATTGATGATTGGGGCTCGTGACACAATAACTAAACGTTTTCAAGATTTTCGAAATCGTTTCGGTTTAAAGGAAGGAATTATTGGAAGAAACAATAATTATGCGTTATTAGGGGATCTTATAAGATAGCTCATAATCATTTGTGTGATAATAACACAAAGTTAATGATATAAAATGTGAATTAATTGTTGTTAGAATATTATAACTGAATATACTGTGTCTTTAGGCAAGCACTGTTGAAGTGTCAGAGAAATAAATATATTTCTATCTCTCTTAATCAAAATGTCTTATTTCTAAAATGTACATGACCCTGTTATACCCGTGCTTGGCGGGTTCACACCCATTTTTAAATCAGGGTCAAGGCACATCACAGTCCGTTTATTCCAGATTGTGGATTACTTAGTTTTTTGAAATCCTCTCTTGAAAAATGTCATCTCGCAGAGAGCAGTGCGTGCTTTAGCTCTCATACAATTGCTCTCGACTCCCTCTGGAATATCCAAAATTATAAATAAATTGTAGATTTTCCACTAATTCTGATTTTTTTAAACAAACTGTAGTTTTTAAGTGTGTAGAAACTTAAAAAAAAATTAACTAGCGAGAATCAACTGAGTTAGAATGCAGTTGAAATTCCTGAATTCAGAATAAATTATTATTTCCTTAATATCACAATTCAATGGTATCGAACGCACCCCGACGGGAAAAACGATCCTTTTGCTACTAAAACCGACTACACCAAGCTTGACAGTAGGCACCCCTCACTGCACATGCTTGTGCCCATGGAGATTCAGCACCTACTGCTCCAGGATCTTGGACAGTAAACAACACCAAATCCTAACTAAACATGTACCTACTGTTACAAGCTTGTCTCGTGTAATACACAATACACACACACAATGGAAATAACGTGGGCAGTCGGCACGACGATTTCTACAGCGATTAGATTACATAGTTACCACTGGAAAGTAATAGTTACATAAAAAGAAGGGTTATGAAATAAGTGTCACAAATATAATTTAATTAGTTTCACATTACTTACATAAAAATAAAAAAGCAAGTGTCATTGCCTCTACTCGTCACTCAGGGTTTATATACAACACAACAGTGAGTGTATGTAAATATTTAGCAAATTTACCTGGTCAAAATACAGTTCCACATTTCACATGCTTAAACTACCATCCAAGTTCAAGGTATAGGAAGCCATATAAGGCTGTAAGCTCTAATTAGAAAGTAAATCCCTCCTCATTAAGCATTAGTTTCGAAAGGAATGACGCACGACAGTGTCTATATTTGTATATATAAGTACAGTCGGAATTAATATTACGAGCTAATAGAAATAATTCCTTACGTTGACAATTTTAGGGATTAATTGTAAATTGAGTTACGTAATAATTATTAGAGGAAGGAGGAAGGTGTTGAATAAGTAAGCACATTTTTTTTCTTCTAAGTATGTATATAGGAATGAATGATGATTTATTATTTTTAGTGTTGGAGTTAAATAAAACAATGACACGCGCATGACGTTTAGGACTGCTCAAAAAATGTAATTATAGAGCGGATGAACGTGGTTTGACATGCCGGTATGGAAGAGTGAAAAGGTCGCGTGGATCGTGTGTAGTAATTCATATGTGTGAAGGTACTAGTTCAGAGGAGCTACGACCTGCGACCCAAATCCAATAGTGTTAAAAGTTAGGAGTCAAAATTAGAGAATTTTAATTGGTAAGGAATTTTTATTTCAGGAAGAGCCAAGCTGGTTGGAAAGGGAGTGAGGATTTGAAGTCAGAAAGTTGATCGACCTGCTCCCCTCTCATCTGATCTCATAACTTGGACCAAGAGCGGCGGTGAAAAGTTGTTACGAAAATATTTCATTTTCTCTCATAAAATCATGGCGGAATTTCGAATTCGGGGATCCCTTGATCTGGCACAGGTGAGTTTGTTTTGCGTTTTATTGTCAAGCATTTTTTGAGAAGTTTGGGTTTCGGATGAAATTTGGAGAGTTGAAGTTGTTGGGAATGTTTTTGAAATTAATATGATTGAAAAGATTTGAAATGGATGGTAAACAGTTTTTAAGAGTGAGTGTTTTTTTTCCGACGTGTAGACAATGCAATCGAAATTAAATTTGTCCCGAAGCCCGAAATCACGACCGGTGGAGACGGGAGGAGGGGATGAAATGAGGTTCACGGAGGAAGAAGAAAAGAAATTCAATCCGAATCTTCACTCCATTTTCCAGGTGATGATGAATAAGAAGACTAATATTTATTCCACGGCTCCTGTACCGTTGAGCACGCCTTGGACTTTCTGGATCGATAGGTAATTGAAGAGTATTTTAAAATGGTATGGACTTACGAACATTTAGTGAGAGAGAGAGAGAGACGAGGGGAAATCACTGAGTGTGTGTTGTATGTATTCATTAGGACGCAGCGAGGCGTTGGAGTGGAACAGTTTGAAGCGAATCTGAAAAAGATCTTCACAGTTTATACTCTTCATCGGTTCTGGGGAGTCTTCTATAACATTCCGAAACCTTCTGCTCTTAACTACCGGAGCAGGTAAAATTGTTGTTTCAAAACTTGGATTTTTAAATGTGAAGCTTGCAAGGGAGTTATTGTTGAAGTTGGTGGGTGTAATGATGCAATTTTTTTTGTAGTCTGCACATGATGCGAGATGAACGGAAACCTATTTGGGAAGAGTCGTACAATTGTGTTGGGGGCACCTTCCGTTTTCGGTGTCAAAAACGTGACACGGTAGGTTTGTTTAAATTTTTACCGGATTGGATTGGTTTTACCTGAGAAATCATGAAATCCATGTATTGAAGAGAAAGAAATTGTGAAATAAATAAAATTGTAAATATTAATTTTAATTTGGTTTGATTCTAGGACAAGGTCTGGCGTGAGTTGCTTCTGGCAGCCATTGGTGAGCAGCTTAATGAGTATGTCTCACCGAATGATGAAGTCTGTGGAATCTCTGTGACTGTTAGGGATAGAGAAGATACTGTTTCTGTCTGGAATACCAATGCTGATGAAGTCGATCGGGCTCGGATCTTTGAGTGCGTCCATAAACTCTTGCCCGATACCGTGTTTGTATCAGAGTTCTACAAACGTAAGACTGTGTTTCGGCTGACTAAACTTGCTAGTATTTTTCCCATTTTATGAAAGCGTACGGAATTTCTTTGTTATGACGAACTCGGTTTTTATTTTTGAATAGCTCATGTGGCTCACCATGCTTTCGAGAGACCTAAAGCAGGCCAGAGTGGTAATGTGAGCGCCAGCAGTAGCTCTACCACAGCCAGCATGCAAAAGTAATTGCCACTCTACCTTGCCTCCCGAACTAACTACAAACTTGGACGAGATCTCTTGTGGCCACATGCTTACCCCTTGTTATTGACTTGATATTATATTATACCAAATTATTTGTACGTTAACTTGATATTGTTCCTGATGGTTTAGAATTTAAATGAATTATTTAATTTATATCGCGTGTATTGAAACACCCGTATCTTATTCAGAACTTTGGAAGATTAAAAATTACTTACAATTTGTTCGCACTGCTTTTTCACGGTCTGTTTATTTTGTTCTATTATATTGTGACATGCACAAAATGTTTACAGATATTTGATAGGGAAATAGTAGATACGGTAAGTACGTGTAAACAAAAATTGGGTTTTCTAGAATTAACGAGGACACGTAATACCTCTCCCACCATCGATAGGCAAAGTAACGCCTGTCATGAAGCCAGAGAGTTCATTCGAAGATAAAAAGACTATAGCCTTTGCAACTTCTTCAGCGTTAGCTACTCGACCCAAGGCGTGGGTTGTTTTAGAATGTTCCAAGAATCTAAAGAAAAAGGATCAGTTAACCTCATGTCAAGCCTAAATCAAGCATTTATAACTTCAAAGAAAAATAAATTACTTCGCATAATCTTCTTCGGTAAGCCCAGCATTTCGGTGGCAATTAGTAACTACAACTCCTGGATTAACAGCATTGCAGCGAACACCTGCAGGAGCCAGTTCCAATGCCACACTTCGGGTAAAGTGATCTAAGGCAGCCTTGCTCACATTATAGGATAGAACACCTGGTGCCTGTTTTGATTTATCAATTAAATACACATTAGTAAGCTACATTACAAACAACACTTGTCAAGGAATTAACGATTACGTGCACACATTACAGAATTTATAATATCAATACAACGTACGGCTCTGTGCCCAGTGACACTCGAGATGTTCACGATGCTTCCTTTAGTAGCCTTCAAATGAGGCACAGCAGCTTGCGTGATCACGAAAACTGACCGTATATTAATGTTCATCTGCTTATCAAATTCTTCAAGAGTTAGCGTCTCGATAGACCCCCGCTGGAGAATCCCAGCAGAATTAACTAAAACATCCAGTTGTCCTAGTTTGGAGACGGTCTCCGCTACAACTCGCTTACATTCTTCAGGATTTTCCAAATCTGCTACCACTTGAACGATCTAGTCAATCATTATTTATTTTTAGTATTTTAATAGCAATTTAAAACAAGAATAAACAATTTAAGTACATCTTTGTCAACAATAGTTTAAGTTCAAACTTTTTGCTTTACTAACTACTATATTTTCATTTTAATGCAACTTGGTGAACAGGGTAAATTAAATGCTTAGATCACAAACCTAAGGGAATTTTGTTCAGGAAACCTGTAGTTTCAAAAGTACAAGTTGTCAAATGTCTCCAGTGTAATACAAATGCATCCCTTACAGTCCAATGGTGAAATTTGTCATTTCGAATCTTCGAAATCACTTATATTTCCTGAGCATGATTCCACCTGATTTGCGATCTACCGACTCAAGTTACCTTTTCCATCAAGTTTCATTTAGAACACTTTTTACGTACAAGTTTTATTCCTTTAACTCTTTTTCAAGCTGAACTCGATTTTACACTCAAAATCTAAAGAAAATTCACCGTGGCAGATGAAGCAGACTCCCGAATTAGGGCACTTGTTTCCGAGAGACCAGACTCGCTCCTTCCCGAAATAACAACTTTACACCCATTTTTGGCAAATTCCACTGCTGAGTACCGACCGATTCCGCTGCTCCCTCCTAGTTAACATAACAAATGGAAGTATTGAACAAATTAGTTACTCAGCAAGGTTAACATGCTTAGCATCAATTAACAAACCTGTGATGAGCACAACTTTGTTTTCCAATCCAGTGAGTAAACTCGAACTAGCCATGTTTCTTACTAAGCTCAAACTTAAAGACCTGAAATTTTGAAATAAACAAATCATTTGTAAATACATTTTTTTTATTCCGATCTTATTTTTTTCCGCTCCCATAATATTTCCCTAACTGTATGAGATTAAATCTACGATTACAAATTCATTTCATGAAATTCCATTCCAAGTTCCGCCCGCGCATTATCTCCAATTTTTATAATTCTGACACAGGAAAAAAATAACCAGACTTTATTATCCACATCTCTACAACCAGAGGGAAGCACGATCTCCTCATCAATCCCCTCAGTTAGGAAAAATATGTTTCTATGACGGTTTAAAGAAATATATACAAATATTTTTTTTTAAATAACCATAAAATATTTCTAAGAATAAGCTCTAATAGCTCTTATGTGTTCATTTCTAATATCTTCGTTCCTTATTGTGAGGTTAAGAAACAGTCGCTTAACAACAGTCTCAGATCACATTTATTTATCAAACTTAACCTCACAGTCTAGTTAACCTTCATGAGGACAAATAATATTTCAAAGTAATGACATATCCTAAAAAAATTAGTAAAAAAGTAGTAAAGAGAAATACAAAAATTAGTAATTAGTACTAGAGCTATCCAACAGTTATTTATAATGCTATATAATATTTAACACTAATTTTAAATATCATATAAGGTTCGTATTCTTTCCTACTAGTTAGTTATGTAAAAAGGTTGTATCAAAATCCATGGAATAATATTTGAAACAATTATTTACCGGCTTTGGTTTTGAAATAAATTGCTTCTGGGAAAAATTGTCGAACGGATAGCGAGTGAAGGAGCACGGCGTGAGAAATCAATAAATCTGGCTACAATTATTACTGGTATTGAGAATGACAACATAATAACGATATATTTTGTTATAATAATTTCATGTGTAGGAATTACCAAATTAATACAGGACCGCTAATAATCCACTTCGTAATGTATAATGTAGGTGAGTTATTACTTGCTTACACAACACGGACTGATTGCGAGCGATAAAGTCAAGTGGCAGTGCATAAAGTTTTGTGCCGTTGCGAAAGGCAAATGTATGAAAATAACTACGTAACAAAAATTATTTAAATTATCATACAAAAATTATTTGCAAGTTCAAAGTTAGCTACTTTGTATGAGGAGCTCCAACCCGAGGAGATCACGAAGTGACGAGAGTCAGCTGAACTTGAATTTGGAACTCTATGCAAGAAGGCCAAACGCGGAATACAGTACAGTCATTGTGTGTGTGTACAGCTCATTGCATTAAAAACCAACCCGATACAATATTTGTACAGAATAGATAGCAAAAAATCTACATCCCTCGTAACTTGTAAGTAACTTAAAAAAAATTAAAAAACCTCCAGGAATTTCAGCAAAGGCTCCAGATTTTATTGTTTACTTTTTGATACCTTACGGTTGTAAATTGTAATGCTTTCAATTGGTATAATATTTTTTGTATTCACAGTTTGAAACAATTACATGGGAATTTTATTTAGCAGTAATAATCAATGTATACGATCATATACACTGCATATGCTATATTTGTGTTTCTTTGAAATTTTAGCTAAATGGTTAGTAGTGACCGTGACCGTGACCGTAACCGTGACCGTAGCCCTGGTCATATCCATAAGATGGGTAATACCCGTCCCCGTAGCCGTAACCTACCGGAGAGTATCCCAGACCATAACTGAGCCCGACAGGAGCATGTAGTCCCAAATAGGCTCCAGCGGTGAGGAGTGCATGACCTCCAATTGCTCGAGCAGCATAGTGCACGGCAGGACTTGACCTGACGTAACCAACAATAGCGGGAGCAAACCCTACCCCGAATCCACCATAACCGCTTTGAGCAGTTTCCAGATCTTCGGAAGGAACCACATTCCCCGGTTGAGGTGCTCCTGAAGCTAAGGCTGCAACAGTGACGAGGAGGAGAAATGACTGAAAATATTCCAAAATATTTTATTAGTGACCAAATTTAATAATTCAAATTAAATGATAATTATTTAAAGGAAATTGGCTTAAATATGTAAATAATTTTTGTGTGTAGGAACAAAACTTACGAGGGATTTCATTTTAGAGGATGATATTTCGTCAATGGAAATTCTGGAAGATGAGATAGATTTGCTGCGAATGTTTAGAATGTATCCATGGACTAGGGAGCCTCTCAATTTATAGAGCATTCAATACCTGATGGGGTTCAGAGAAACCGGATTTTGAGGAAAGGATGGATCATGATGTTCTGTGGGTATAATTTAGATTCCTGGAGATAAATCTGGAATAAATGCTGGTCTGCTTACAGTTTAGGTTATGGAATGTCGGAACATGTGTGACAAGATTTTTTGTGATCTACAAAGCAACAACACGACAGCGAGTAATTAAACCTGGTTTTGATCGTTGATCGATCATCCTTATAAACATTTCTGGATTTTTACAAGGCTAGCAGCTACTTACCTTTTGACTTTAGACCTTGTGCGTAATTTGAGAGGGTTGGTTGAGGAAGGGCTATGACAGCGTAAAAATAAGTGCCTAATGAGAGGAACTATAAACAAAGGTGCTTTGGGGATTAAAACAGAGAATTAATGTGTTGGGTCACAAATGTTTTATCAGCAAATAAATTGAGGAAGCCTGTTTTGAGCATTACTTTTTGCTGTAGAATTTATTGTTTTACAATAATTATCTGCAGTGATACTTTACTGTAAGTTGGGTGCTAACTCGTTAACAATAATTAGGACTTCAGCAAAATTTCGTTAGTACACTTATTTGCAATGAGGACATCGTACTGTTGTATTATAAGTCCTCGTTTGTATCAGTAGTCTTACTAAAATATATAAAAATTTAATTCCAAGGACAAGACTGATTTTCCTCTTCTTGGATCTGTAATAGTAGTAATTACAGTATACTATAAATTCACACACGATTTTTTGATTGATTTTCGTTTGAATGCATAATAATTATCAGTATAGCAAATTGTGCAGGCATGTAGCTCCATTTTTATAACATTCAATTCGGCGTGAGCAAGTCAGTAAATGGTTGCAAATATTAAAGTGTCATCTACGAAAGGAGTGACTTCTGTATTCTTGATTCTAAGCATCTTCCTATTCTTCTGCTTCTGTGCGTCTTGGGTTCGCACCATCCTTACAATGCAGGTATTTCATTGGGAACCCTGGATTTTCAACATGTTTGGTATGTACATGTTCATCCAATTCATCCAATTCGATTGGTGACAATCATAGCGTTGAATGGCCAATAGGAGAGCCAGAAAT